>BTSX01000005.1:23073785-23173318 GCA_036245825.1 Pristionchus entomophagus
GTGTTTCATTGTCCTTGAGATAACTTTTCGCTTTTCACTTCTTCAATAAGGTACCTCTAACTTAGAATGGATCGACTCAAAGATTCGATCCGTGATCTACCTTCTAAATCGAGTGAGTTCCCATTTATGCCCCCTTTTCACTTTCAATGTCCTTTCTTGAGCTGAAACACGCTGTTTGGATGCTCTAATTAGAGAAGAACAGTTGGGAAGAGAGGAAGGGATAGGAGAGGGGAGGGGGGAGAGGGGGGGGGGGAGGGGGAGAAAGAGTGGATTAATTGCAGGCATCGTCAAGATTCGCAGTCTCTTCCATACTTTGGCCCATGGAGATGATACTGATTATGAAGAGTTCGAGAATAGGTCAGAGGGAGAGAGAGAAGTGGGGAGAGGGGGAGAGGGGGGGGGGAGAGGTGGGGGGGGGGGAGAGACTCACTTAGCCAGTTCAGAGAAGATATAATGATACCATTCAGAGAGGGAGATATAAGGACCTTCAGAGAGAATGATAAGGCATTTCGAGTGTTTGGGACTGGTGTGCACGTTAAGGTCAGTTCAATCCCTTACTATTAGAAAGATGAAAGAATGAAAAAAGGGGGAAGGATAGGAATGGAATCTCGTTTTAGACAGAAAAACATAATGACCACCTACACAAATTGGTCGGCTAGACTTGAAGAAGTCTGGCAAACTATGTATGTTTTTCTATTTATTGTCAAAAACACTGTGAAATGTACTGTTTTTGCTGCGAATCATTCGAAGAAAAGGAAAAAAAATACTACTAGGGGATAATAATTACGTATTCTTTCGAGAGGAGTCAAATGATTTTCAACCATGATTTTCCGTGACCGTTTGAAGAAACTTACATACTTACAGAAATACTTCAGCAGTCGCATTATTAAAAAAAAATATGACTGGTGATCTTGAACGAAACTATTTTTAAAATAAATGATTTAAATCATTTCACACCAGCTGCACCGAAACAAAATATATATACAACCATGTTGAGATCTCAGTGTATTTATTGAGATTTCTTAGTACTATCTGGAATATCGACAACGAGATCTCAACATGGATATATCTTTGTGTAGGTAGTTTCGGTGGCGGCTGGAGTGAAATGATAGTTTCGTTCAAGATCATCAGTCATATTTTACTCCTCTCCCCCCCCCCCCTCCCCCCCCCCTCTCCCCCCTCTCTCACTCTCTCTTCAGATCGGTGCATATCTAGCTGCTCTGATCGGTCTAACTCTCACCGTCGGATTCTGTTTCTTCTATTCTCTGTATCACAATCGTGGTCAAGGGAGGAATTCATTCCTCGATCACATCGAACTAAGTACCAATTAGTTCCCTTCCCTTCTACCATTAATCACTACTCTCTCTTCTCATTCACTCTCTCATCGGTTAGAATGAAAGAGAGAGTGTGTGGGAGGGTGGGGGGGGGGAGGGGGGAGGGGGAGATCCCCGTCTTCATCCTTTTCCTTCCAGTCGATCTCATCTATGCTTTCCTCGTCGGAATTCCCTGCCATATTATTCTTGCGATCGGAATTCTTCAGGAAAGAAAGGTTAGTAGAAGAGAAAGAAAAGTGGAGAAGCTATTCTTTCTCTTGAGTACACAACTCGAGTATTCATCTCAAGCCAAGGCAGAAAAGGGAAAGAAATGTGATATTCCCTTATTGAATGTGCCTTCATCATAATACTCAACAATATTCTCTAATTCCTATTTTCAGTCTTTCTTCGCTCCTTTTATCGTATTCTATGCCAGCAACTTTGTGTTGAATATCTTCTTTACCTTCCTCACGGTACCTCTTCCCCCCCTCCCCTCCCCCCCCTCCCCCCCCCCCCTTCCCCCCTCTTCCTTCCTTCCTCATTCTCTTCTCTCTCTATCTTCAGATCATAGCGGCAGCTTTTGACTTCCATCGTAAGTTATTCGGGAATGTTCAATTGGATTTCTCATGGACTCTATTCCAAGTGAGATCTTTCCTCTCTTCTACACTCGACTAAGTCAATGGCTAATCTCGTGGACAGACTCCATTCCATTCCTTCCTCTCCCCCCCCCCTCTCCTCCATCTCCCTTCTCTCTACTCATCTCATCTCTTCTTCAGATCGGATGGACATCAGCTCAAGCCCTTGCCATTTATGTTGTCTTCAAGTGTAGGAGATATGTGGCTGCCAAGAACCATTTCAAAGCTAATCAGGTACATTCATCCCAACACTCTTAGTGTAATGAAGAATATTGTCGTGAGCGAGATTAGAGTGGGATGATACAGAAGGGGTGAGAGGGGGGAGGGGGGGAGGAGGGGAGTCATTTACTCTTCATCTATTCATTTCAGGTTTCCATTCCCTACTCAGTGTCTACAGCATGAATTGCTAGTCTTTAAATTATGTAGAATATATATGACTAAGAACAGAATAAATATATTGGGAAGAACTGCTTGTGTTGTCTTCTCCTTCTTTTCTCCTTCTTCTACTTGTGATCTCTTCTTCTTCTTCTCTTCTGACTCCGCCTCTTCTTCTCCTCAGTCTAATCTTATTCCATCCCTGATACTCTCATTCTCTCTATCTTCCTATCTTCTTTCTCTTTCATTCTTCTATCTTTTCATCATCTTCTCTTAACTACAATCCTCCTTATTTATTAATGAGTCAGTCCAAGTACTTCCCCTCTCTAGAGACTCGCGTCCTCTCTTTATTTCATCTCATTCTATATTTCTCTTCTATTCTTCGCTCCGTAAACATTATATCTGTCCCTTCTCATTCTATAATGAATCCCTACGGTTATCCCTCCGCCCTTCCTCCCTCCCCCCTCCCCCCCTCTCTCTCCTCAGATGTCTCGACTGGAAAGATCTCGATCGGCTCTTCGTCATCGTCCTTCTCCTCTTCCCACTAGAAGGGAATTGACTCTTGTCGTATTGGGAGACAAGGAGGTTCATCCCCCTCCCAAATCCACCCCCCCCCCTCCCCGCTCAATTTCAATCTCCTTTGAGGTGGGAAAGACTGCGATCGTCTCTCAATTTCTCTGGAGTCAATTTGTCCGTGATTATCGGTTCGTGATTTATTCGGTTCGTGATTTTTTGACGCTCTCAGAGAAACAATCGAAGAGTTCAATTGGATTGAATATGATTTGGGAGAGAACGATCGACTGTTGTTACAGGTATTCCCTTTTCATCTACCCTTATAAATACTTCAATCAGGTCATTGATTCTGGAGGATCGAGAGATTTTCTCGCAATGAGACATCTCTACATACGAACTGCCAATGCATTTCTCGTTCGTCTCTCTCTTTCTCTCTCTCTCTCTCTCTCTCTCTCTCTCTCTCTCAGAATGGGATAAATTCCCATCTTTCTTCTCTTTTTTTTATCATCTTCCTTCTCTTATTTATCTCGCCACAACAATTATGACCCTCGGTCCTTCGTATTCAACTTCACCGGACAAACCCAAAGGGCCACAATATGAACTAAAGAGTATTTTACGAGAGCATCATGACAATTAGAGTGAGAATGTCCAATCCACTAGTAGATTGCAGGTAGTTTGCAGTGTAGATTCAGAAGAATCAGTAAACGAGGCCAAGAAGATTATTGAAGAAATTAGAGAGAAAAGAAGCGAGGTTAGACAATCCATTCAATCATAATAACATATTTATTATTTAAGGTAGTCGTTATTGTCATATTTAATAAAATTGATCTGTTCTGTGATGAAAGTGAATGGAAGACCCGAGACATGACTTCATTCTGTAGGAGTCATTCCATTCCAATTGTCAAAATGTCAGCCAAAGATTCGCAAGATGTAAGTCATTCTCTATCATTCACAATGCAACGAAAAAATGTAGTGGGACGAATTCAGGTGGAAGATCTCTTCGATAAATTCTTCTCGACTCTTTGGTCTCTTGCTCCAACTCCTCTCAATCGTGATCATCTCAAGAAGAGACGTCAATCAATGCCAGTTCTAACACCTTCTTCTATCTCAATCGACTCATCTCATATACAGAAAATTCAACGGAAACATAAGGCCCGTTGTAGCATACAGTAGTATCCTCCAATTGTTCTTATTCTGTGGGTGCAATTATGTTCAATGATTGATGTTGATACAAAATGATTGTGAATCATGATTGAATTCATTTTGAATATAAATCCCATTTATCTCCTCTCTGAGAATCGATTGATACTGGAGAGAACAACCTGATCCAAAATAGAAAGAGATAATATAATGAAAACTGAGGCGGAATACACAAACAAATGTATGGCAGATTGTGGCATATACACAACAAAAATTTAATTGGCACCAATTTAGATTTCAAGTACAATGGCAATTCTGTTGATAGATATATAATACTCTGAATCTCAAGGCTATAATTATCTTACAATAATCTCTATTGAGCGGATCCTACTATGATGCATACTATGCTCATTCTATTTCTACTCTATTGTCACTTCTCCGAGAGTCTTCTTTTTTCCATCCTTTTGTAAAGTAACCTCCTTCTTCTCCTTCTCCTTGGACCTGTAATACTCCATCTTCTCATTGTCTTCTTCTCTTCTTCCATTCAATCATTCTCACCTCAACTCATCTTCTTTCTTCTTCATCTCTTCTTTCTCTTTCATTCTCTTCTCTTCTTCTTCCTTCAGTCTCACTTTCTTCTCTTCCTCCTCCTTCTTCTTTCTCAATCTGGCTACGATTGCAGTGATAAGGGCAGCTCCTTTTCCACTTCCATCTCCCGTCTGGATTACCGTACACTGCAATACAACAGTCTCATTCAGCCCTTTCAATACTCATTTGTACAACACATATGAAAAATGCCTCTACAATTGATTAATAGTAGGAACCAGGGCTGGAACCACAAGGAATTTTCACTACGACAAATTTGTTGTACAACAAAACAACAAAATATTTTCTTGTTGAACAACATAACAACAAAAAACAACAAAATTCTAATGTTATTTTTGGTGTGTTTTACATGTTTTACATAAGAAAAAATAGGCATTTTTCAATTGCGTGATCTCAGCAACTAGTCAGTTTCGAGTTGCCATAATTTACTAAAATAACTATCGAAATTTCGAATTTATTTCTTCAGAAAATCATTTTTTTCTTTATTTTTTCACAATATTGATAAAAATTTGTTGTTGAAAACTAGAGACCTCCTATCGAATGACCAAACAGATATAGAAATGATCATTCGATTGACCAAACGAATGTTCTTTGTCATTCGAATGATTCTTCTCCCCTCTCACTCGGCATTCGATTCACTCCTTGCACCGGTCGCTGCGAGCCGTGGGATGGAATGAGGGAATGAGGAGGGGAGAGAAATGGAATTTATTGTCATTCGATTGGCCAAACGAATGATCATTATCGATCGAATGATCTCGTCATTCGAATGATTCGACATTCGAAAGACCGGCCAATCGAGTGAGAGAGACATTCGAATGCCCACTCATTCCTCGTCATTCGAATATCGATTACATTCGATAGGCGGTCTCTATTGAAAACCTCAAAACTACAACAAAACAACAAAACAACAGACAACAAATCCCAGCCCTACTAGGGACCAACAACAAGAGAGAATGAGTACCTCCAATCCAGGCTGCACTAATTCCTTGATCTTCTCGGTGACCCAATGATGGAAGAATGGATGATACTTGTAGGTCGATCCATCCATTCCCACTACCATCTTGGGACGAGCCACGCGATTGAGAACACACGCGATAGCTAAAGACTTAGGCAAATCCTTTGGATCTAATCCTAACAATTTTAGGTCCAAACGTGTCATTATTAGATTCAAATGGTTCCTCATTGTATTCAAATAAACGTCTAATTATATTCAAAAATTTCCTAATTAGATTCAAATTTCTTGTGCATTTTTGAATCCAATGAGGAACCATTTGAATCAGGGGTGTGCAAAACTTTTCCCGCACTCCTCATTTCTCACGCTCTCTCGCCGGTCAAACAGACGAGAGAGCATGAGAAACGAGGAGTGCGGGATTTTTTTTTGCACACCCCTGATTTGAATCTGATAAGGCGTTTATAAGAAATGTTAATCTAATTAGGAGTTTTTGGGATATAATTAGGAGTTTTAGGGATCTAGTTAGGAGTTTTGTGAATCTAATTAGGAAACATTTCAATCTAATAATGACACGTTAAGTCCTAAAATTGTTAGGATTAGATCCAAAACGATTTGCCTGAGGAGTCATCCATTCATTCAAACCCCCCCCCCCCCCACCCTTTCCTCTCACCAGCAGCAGCCAGATTGGCACTCCTTCTCGATACAACGACACACACTTCTCTCAATAGAAGCATATCAGAGAAAGTGTATGACTCGATGGCCAATTCATCCATGATCTGTCTAGTATTCGCATATGAACCACAGTCGTCACTGCAATTCACTCAATTACAATCACACACCATTGTTCACCATTCAATCCTCATTTATAAATCATCTTATTTTTGTCGCGATGCATTCTTTTAAAAATCTAAAGTATTACTGCAAGATTTCAGAGATGTATTTGGTGGGAAATGATCCAATCGTGTTAAGTCGATCTGATGGGAGTCCTTTGAAGAGAACCTCCAAATATCATGATCATTCCAACTCTCTAGGAATGGACTTACCTTTGCCTTCGTCAATTTCTCCAGTACGAGTCTCACGATCTCCCCCATACACATTCCAGCAATTAGTTTGTCCAATCTAAAGGATTAACTCATTCCATCTCATTCAATACACTTCCATACACAATGATATACGCATAGAGAAATAACCTGTCTTTCATAATTAATTAATCAAACAGAGAAATGGGAGATCAACATACGAATTGACTCCGGGATGATCGGATCGAGAATCGACCATCTTATCGTATTGAGTGAAGATATAATCAGCTTCTCCTCTATCTCCGAATCCTCCCCATTCCGTATCAACGATCATCTTCAACACAATCATTCATCCAACCCACATACATTCCAGGACAGATCAACTCTTTTTTTCAATAGATACGAAATCATACTCCTATATAAAGCGCTGAGTCTCATTCTGTCCAGACTCCGCCCCTTTTGGCCCCTCCCCCCTCCTATGGCCCAGGGTCCCCAAACCTAGAGTATAGATCAAAGACCAAACTACAAAGATCAAAGACCAAACTACAAATTACAAATATCAAACTACAAACTAGAAAGATCAAACTACGAACTAGAAATACCAAAACTACGAACTAGAAAGACCAAACTACAAACTCCACACTACACACCACACGCTATAGACTACAAACAACACGATTACGTCATAGAAACTTCCAGAACCTCTCAACGAGACGGGGAGGGAGGGGGAGAGAAATTTCGTCATAGAAACTTCCAGAACGCCTCAACGAGACGGAGAGGGAGGGAGAGATTTCGTCATAGAAACTTCCAGAAAGAGGGGGGAGGGAGGGAGGGAGAGAGATATCGTCATAGAAACTTCCAGAACCTTCCAGATAGAGGGGAAGGGAGGGGGAGAGAGATTTCGTCATAGAAAATTCCAGAACTTTCGAGAGGGGGAATTGAGGTGGAGAGAGATTTCGTGATAGGAACTTCCAGAACCTTCCCGAAATTTCGCAACCTTCCAGAGAGAGGAGAGAGTTGGAGAGTGTGTGAAGCAGGAGAAAAAGGATGACAAGCGACGCGCGCAGCGCGGAGTCCGCCAGTGGCTTCCCCCGTCGTAGGCGGGGGAATGCCGCTGGTCCATACTATATAATAAAGCGCAAACGTCTGTCTGTCTGTTTGTCCGGATTGCGAAATCGGAAACATGTAAACAACGCCTCCCCTCCCTCTCTCTTTGTGATTGCGAAATACGGCGCACCGCGAAGCGGAGAGCCCCGCCAGTGGTATCCCCCGACGTAGTCGGGGGGATACCGCTGGTATGTAATATGATTGAAAAGTGAAAAAATGCATCGTGTAGAACACCAGATAACATAAACATTTACTTCATAAAGAAAATCGCAGTCCCTCTATCGATACCTCTTGAAATGATTTTCAATAAGGCTTATGATAACAGTGAGGTTCCTAAACGGTGGAAGCATTCAATTATAACTCCCTTACGGAAGAAACCACCGTATAGACCCACTGAACTACCGACCCGTTTTTATTACTAGCTTTTTCTGCAGTTTTTGAAAAATGCCTCTTCAAGAGAATACTAGAAGACTGCGAGATGTTTGATATTTTCCCAAAATCCCAATATGGATTTAGGGAAAATATATGTTGAAACTGAAATGCTCGAAGTTTTCAACTGTTGGACTAAATCAATTGACAGAGGTGAAAATATCGATGTCATTTACTTCGACTATGCTAAAGCATTTGACACTGTCAGTCATCCAAAACTGATACATAAAATCTCCAAAATGGGCTTTCCAGTCAAGACTATAAAATGGAAAAAAGAATATCTAACTGGACGAACGTTTCAAGTACGCGTTGAAAATAATTTTTCTGAATGCAAAAATGTAACGAGTGGTGTTCCTCAGGGGTCTGTGTTGGGACCAATTCTTTTCAATCTGAACATATCGGATCTCCCTCGGATATTGATTGAAAATAATTGTCACAATTACTCATTTGCTGATGATTTTAAAAATATTCAAATGCTTCTCAGAAGAGATAGACACGGTGAGTTTGCAAAAAAGTATTGACAAAATATTGGAATGAAGTAAATTTGGCAGCTAGACATTGCAAATCAGAAATGCAGTGTTATCCATCTAGGTAAGAAAAATCCAAAGAAAATATATTTCGTGGGCAACCAACAGTTGGGTCACGAAAATTGTGTTAGGGACCTTGGGATAATGGTTGATGAGAATCTCTCAATGAGAGAACACACAAAAACAATTTGTAAAAATGCTGAAACTAAAGCTAACCTTGTTTTTGAGCTTTACACACAAACGACGTTAAGACGCTTGTAAATGCATACTGTGTTTACGTGCGCCCCACTCTGTCCCAGAGTTCAGTCCTAGTCTTTCACGCCCGATCAACTCAACTGATCGTGATAAGATTGAAAAAGTTCAAAATTCAGTGACTCTGCGGATTTTTTACAGAGCGCTTAACTACACCTATCATAATAGACCGAGTCATTATGAGAGGAATATGGAATTACAATTGTATTCCCTTGAGTACAGAAGAATGTCAAATGATGCAAGACTAGCTTACCAGATGCTCTTCGGTAACGAATCTATGCGTGACTTTTTCACACTTTCTAAAACAAGAACCCATGGTGCTGGTTATAAAGTTGTCGTAGATTCTGCGCGTTTAGAACTAAGAGAAAATTCATTTGCACATAGAATTACTAAGCGTCTAATATCAATTTTGCAGAAAGGTAATCTTCCTACGTCTCATTCAGAATTCATGATGGCAATGCTTGACGAGAAGAAATGAATCAATGAAGAAACTTCGACCACATTTCCTTATTTACTTACCCCCATATTCCACGTGACCACACATGATAAATCTATTCTATTATATTCTAATTTGTGATGATGACTGATCGAACTATTCCGTATCTCGAGAGAAGTCAACTCGATCAAATCCAATCAATTTAACTCACATATTTATGCTTGTATTCTTCAGTGGCATTGCTAAGACCGAACACCTGCAATCAACTTCTTCTTCTTCATCTCATCAATTCATTCACTGTCTAACTTCAGCAAGGATAAACGAACCAGTTTCTTAGTATCTTCCATATAAGCTGCATTTGTGCCCGTACCTCAAAAATAATTGATATCTCATCGTTTCACAAATGCCTCTAATCAGCTATCGAAAATATGAACTTGGTATTACAAAGGGCAATTTTGTAGATAGATATGCTCGATGATAGTGTCACTTGCTAGAACTAGATTCACTCTCTCAATAATATGCAGACTGCGAGATATTCAACCCAACAGCTGTTTTCGCAACTCCGGCAAGATTATCACGAGAGTGCCACCTTATCAGATCTAATGAGCTACACCGTTGAAAAAGAGCGCATCGACTTCTATCACGCATTATCGGCAAAGTTGGCGGAACAAAATCTCTGATGTTGATTTTGAGATACTTTTGGAGAGATGCGAGTAAAGCTGACCAATGATAACTCCCAGATCGCATTCTCCTCCATTCTCGTATGCAGCTGCCACCATTGTACCCACCGTGTCGTTGATTAGAGCCACGATCTCTACTGACACTCTCTACAATTATGTATTATCACAACGATGAAGCTCCTAATCCACAAAACGACCTAATAATAACTGACTGATTTTTCTTTCTGAGAATTACATTCAGGGTCTTCAATATCGCTTTTGAATTTTTGAATTGGTTAAAATAGCATAAGAAAAACAAAAAATTTATAAAAACCTGACCGGTAAAATATATTTCTGATTTCATCGACTGCCAAATAAAAAGAAAAAAGGAAAAAAGTGTAAACTGTGCAGACCCCATCTCGTTGAATGGCTTCTTCAAGTAGTCTGACTACATCCTCCCCCACTGCTCCTGATGCAGTCACTCCCTTTGTCCATCTACAACAATCACTCATCATTTATATAGGATCGACAATACTTTCTTTTCAAAATACAACTATCAAAAGACTTATGGAGAACGTCGTGGAAACTCTTCAGAATGATTATTTATATGTTCATAAATATAATATATGACACCTGAGTAGAGTAGCCGATCTGAGTCCAGTCTGATCACAAGGATAAGAGAATGTGAATCCCACCATGAGTCCTTCGTCTTCCAGACCTTAAAGATATGCATCAAGATGAAAAGGAATATGTGGAATCCATGAATTCAATCACATGCGTTGAGACATATATATATATATATATATATATATATATATATATATACTTGAACAAAATGTGTCACCTTTCTCACAGAGGAAATCAGCCAACGCCTTGGCGATATAATCGAATAGCTGGAATGATTATGGTATTCTCTCATCGCAGTAACAAGTATTCGGCAAACTATCGTGATCAAATTTGGAGAGGATGAGGTGTATTATTAGAAAGTTCACTAAATCTCATTCAAATTGAGGAAATAATAGAGAGATCAAATGGTCAATACAATGGAAGTCTCGCCTTCTCAGCAGTTCCATGTTGTGCTGCATTGGGCATTCTGGTATTGAATTGTTTGCTTCTCATTGGTTCGCCTGGTTCCATCTCCATCAACATCACACGTAGATTCGTCCCTCCAAGATCCATTGCCACGAATCGACCTCGCTCTCAACAAATATACTTCCATTACATAACAGTTTCGTGTGGTAAAACCCACGCAATTGATCGTCAAATTTGAAATTGGTTTACTAATAGAAAAGTATCTCAATTGACTTAGCCTGGTGATACCCAACAAGTTAATTGTAAGATCATTTGTAGTCAACTCGTAATTCAGATTGAATTTGTTAAACGCGCACTCTTCACGAATATACTAGGAATATGTTTTACTAGCTCGAAAGTGTAGTTAATGAAAACCACGCCAGATTACAATCCAAGTTGGAGTCTCCAACAGCAAAATAGGGATGAATATCACCAAAAACAATTCCAACCTGTTCCGTCTGGCAGTTCGGGCACAAAAGAGGGTAGCATCGCGATTGTTGATTCCTGTATTGCAAGAACTTTGCGTTCACAAACAAAATCATAAAAATAAACTAGTATCACTACAATGCAGATTTGTTATCACATCGGAAAAGCAACGGATATGATCGTTTAACGTATGTACTTACATCCAGACCTCCTTGTAGGCCTCTATCCATATTATCACTCATATGCGTCATCATCCTAAACACAGAGGTGAAGCCGTTAGAAACTTTGTAGTGTAACATACCTCCTCAGAGTGTTATTGGACAGTTTAAATTCGGCCATGACAGATTCTAACTGAAACAATAGTAGATAAACAAATGGTTATGATGAATGGAGAGGTATTGATACCGAGATGGCTTCTTCTTCCTCCAAGCGAGCTCCTCCAGCGAGTCTTTTGAGGTCCTTCCTAACAATCTTTCTATCCTTGCTCTCCTTCCCTCCATTGCGTTGAGAGTGAAATACTCTCGCTAGCTGGAGTCCAGCGAGAAGCATACTTCAATGGTAGAAATTTGGTAATGAAAAGAGAATGAAAACAAACAAAAAGCGAAAGTAGGTAAAGTGGGAGATTTAAGAAGAGAGATGGGATTCACATGCCCTCTCTTTCTCTTTCGTCTTGCTCTCTTTCTCTCTCTCAATGCAATGCACGTCCGACAATTGATTGGCCTCTATCCTCTCCAAAGTTTAAAGCGTGTATTCAGTCCTATTTATTGAAATTTACACCTAATTAAAAATAAGGGTTGACAATACAATCGCAATATTGCACAATCCAACTGATCTCATAAAAGGAAAAAGCTCCAAATACTCATGGGATATATTGGCAATTGTATCACTTAACCGCACGGAACACGGAAGGGTAAATATAACGCAAAATTCAATAAATAAAAGGCCACCAGAGAAAGAGGAAGAGGAGGAATGGTCTGTGAGCGAAATGGAGGACCCACTGTGGGCGATGGGCTTACTGCGATTTAGGTTACTGTAGTTCGTTATGTCATGCATATGATTTCATTAATTTTTTTCTAAGTTTATTAAATTAAATTATTTGTATTATAATATACATTCCCATAAATCGAATAAATTATTATCAGTTATTGTACCAAATAAACGGGTCGAAATTAATCTGATAAAGTAAAGAAGGAGTTGCAGCGAATATAAACAGCGAATTCGGTTGATCTACCATGATGGATCGATAGTATTGCGGCTGATCTGCCATGATGGATCGAAAGTTCTTTATACAGGTTATCCAACTTTGTTACAGATCGAAAGAATATCTTCGGATCACAATTCACTCTATTGTCTTCACTGTACACAATCAGACTACAGTAATCTCGAATGATCTACCTTGGGAGTGGTTGTGATCTCAACTTGCATTTCATTATACAGCAAACACAAGTAATAAGTCTGGATTAGAATAATACATGCTCTAGATACTGTGAGAAACTGATTGTATCGTTCATTCACATATGTGTACATTCTTACTCATCCTCTTGATCTACCTTACTAAAATTTATATTTCAAACCGGATCACAATTGAGGAAATAACTCCAGTGCAGTAAAACAAGCGAGAATGATTATATGGTAATAACATGCAATAGTTCAATATTATGCGCTTCATATTTCCAAGGACCATAGTGGGTCCAACGACTACCATGCATTTTGAATGCGAATCTACGTCAGGAAGGGTATCGAGATATTGATTTAATGAAGGCAGATTGCCTAAGCCCGTTTATTTAGTAATTTAAGTGCCTTCCATTGTTTTTTCTCTCACTATTATTGATTGTTTTTCCTCTATACTTCATGTATTCTATTTCAGTGAACCCCTTTACACAAACTATGGCAACAATTGCAGTTGAGGTAAACCGTCATTATTTCCTCAGGGTAAATTTTTATTTCTGTCCTTACAGTCTCCCTCCCATAAAGAGCATACGAGACGGTACACGAGAATAATGGCCGATGTGAAAAGACTGAATGAGATTGGTATTGGACGAGTCGCAGCAATTGGTATAGAGATACCAAGAGTCACTGGCGCTGCAAAGATCGTCGCTCACGGCGACGCGGAGATCGTTCTAGCGATTGCTAGAAGTGATATCCAGTCCCATCTTAGAGTGCATAGAGCACAATCGAAGGTGAAACACAATATCACACAGCATAATGATACCTAGCTCATTCTAGTTTGTAACTATGCCGATGCTCGATCTCACGTCCCTCGAGAATACAACTGATGATCTGGAGAAAGTTAGGGGGATGGTTGATGTGATGGAGGTCGAGTTGCGACGCTGGAAGAAATTCTTCCTCGGTCAACCCATTCCTGACTTCTGGGAGGTGGGAGTGCCCTATCAATCTCTCTACTCAAAGGGTTAGATCGTTACCTCATTGCATATCATACCAGAGCTCACTTCCGTACCAGAAATATCTGAACCATCTTACAGAAGTAAAGCCACATATAGGCAAGATTATATCTAACTATGTGGC
Organism: Pristionchus entomophagus; assembly: GCA_036245825.1. Lineage (NCBI taxonomy): Eukaryota > Metazoa > Nematoda > Chromadorea > Rhabditida > Neodiplogasteridae > Pristionchus > Pristionchus entomophagus. The sequence goes on from BTSX01000005.1 coordinate 23,087,772, forward strand.
GTTTGCTAAGAGGAGACTTCAAACCATCGAGAATGATGGAGATACCACCCCCTTTGACCGATCCATTCCTGCTCAGGTTATAGGAAATCAATAAACCGTTCCAATCTTTCATTGCACAGCTAGCTAAAATAAATCTACTGTCGAGGAAGCAGAAAGAGCAGAAGAGAGAACGAGTGAGTATATTCAAATTATGGGGGTACTATCCATCAATGTGATTAGAAGATGAGAGGGGAGTGGATAGAAGAGAAAGGAAACATATGATTAAAATACAATCATAAATTAAGTCAGAATGGAAATAAAGAGATATAGATACATACGTCCTACTTCCATTATCTACATATATTTCTATCTATCAATACATTATTGATCTACCGTACAATTTATATCTCATCGGTTTCGTTTTAGATTGTACGGTAGATCAATCACGGAATAACATGGTAATTCAGGAGGAGGAAGGGGGAGGGAGGAAGAGAAAGGGAAACACTTCAAGAGAAAAGGAGACTGTGGAGGAGGAAGAAGAAGAAGTGATGGGAAGAGGAGAGGAGGAGGGAACTGTGGAGGAAGAAAGAGAGGGAGAGACCGAAGCTGATGATAAGGTCAATAACTAGTGAAATCGATAGAGCATGATACGAGTAAAAACAAATTGGTTATATAATTTATCTAATTGAGTGTACACAATCATAGTTAAACAATACATGAATGACTTTATTGCAGAACAGATTCCATCTCATTCCCCCTGTTGTCTCTCATTCCACCGAAGAATTTGTCCCTAAGGTAGATCTTCCCATGGTCAACTTTTGTCTCCGGCTTTACCGACTCGATCTCTCTGATCGATAATAGTGTGTAGAATGAAGAGAGTGATAATCGAACAGACAGGAGTGCAACGTATTAATTCAGGCACTCGCGAAGAAAAGACTTCCCAAGGGATTCGTGATTGCTCCCAAGGAGGTGTGACCTTTCTATCAATTGAGAACGAATAACGGATCTGAACCGTTTATCGGAATATTTCCAGCTAGTGAATTCACTGCCCAAGGAGATGGGATCGATTTCTCGCAAGAATGTTCCCGTGAAGGTAAAACCATTCTTACATAATCCACTATACCTAACATTTACTAGATACTCGTCTGCGGTTTGTTACAATACCGACAATAAAACGGGATGATCAAATGGGAAAGTGAGATAAGCATTCTACAGTATCTCACCTCACATTCTTCACAGGCTCGTCCTCTAGCCACCGCTCCCCCGATGGCAAAAAAAATTCAAATCGGTGGAGAAGAAAGAGGGAGAGATGGAGAAGGAAAGATTGGAGTGGGAAAGAGAGGAGAGGGAAAGAGAGGAGAGGGAAAGAGAGGAGAGGGAAAGAGAAGAGTGGGAAAAAGGAGAGAAGGGAAGAGAGATGTAGAAGGAAAGAGAGAAGGAGAAAGAAGAACAGAAGAAGAATAGGAGAGAGAAGGTATGATATAGAGAAAACGAAAAACACCTATTCCATTATAGGCACTGACTACTGCCAAGCCAGTCGTCAGAGTCCGCATATTGGAGGTTTGACATTCGATTAAGCACATTGTTATCCCATCATCATAGGATGGACAGACGAGGGCCTTCGCCCACTGCGGACTGACTTCGACTGTGGCTGATATGATATGAGAGAGGCCAATTTGAACAGCCCCGTGATCTCCGTCACTCATAACAACAGAGAGGTCTCTTAAAAGGCCATGTTTCGCTATATCCCATCTGTGATGGAGAGTGAACATCGGAAGGAGGAACTGTATCTAGAAGTAGAGACAGAGGAAGAGTAGTGTGCCTTTATTGCTTCCATTTCCATTGTTGAAGACTATTTTCATTGTTATTCTAAGATAACCAAGTTGTTATGTTGTTTCTCCATATACATCTCTTATCCATCGATTGGTTATCATTGTTCCGTGACTGCCCCGACATTGACGCTGTCTATTCTCAGTTTTCATCAACTATTCATTCTGCCATTGACCTCTTTGTTCCCTACCGCACTCCTCGTCCTCCTTTCCTCTCTTACCCCCCTCACATTGTTCGGCTTATCCGACGTCGAGACTCCCTATTCACTCAGATCCATATTCCCTCTGTCAGGCCCATTTTTGATGAATGTAGTAAGAAACTTCTATTTGAGATCAACAAGTGGTCTCGTTACTCTACCCGTAAGAAACTCTCTCGTATTAATGACTTGTATCGTCATGTTTCATCTCTTACCAAACCCAAGCTTTCCATCCCCGAACTCATCTCCTCTCAGAATGTACCTGTATATGACAGTCTCTCAAAGGCTAACACCCTAGCTTCAGAATTTGCCACTCATTTCACCCTTGATAATGGCAACCTTCCCCCTCTCTATTCCTCCCCAATCCCTCCCTCTCTTTCTCTATTCACTATTTTCCCTCATGTCGTTCACAAAGCGTTACGTGAACTATCTCCCTCTTGCTCCACTGGCTATGATGGCATTCCCCAAATTATTTTCTCCAAATGTGCCTATGCTCTTTCACCCCCTTGGCTGACGTTTTCAACCTTAGTCTCATCTCTGGGACAGTACCCTCTGCCTGGAAACACTCCCTCATCACCCCCATTCCCAAACCAGGCAAAGACAGTAAACCCTTCTTCGTACAGACCCATTTCTATTATTTCCCCTGCTGCTAAGACCATGGATCGCATACTTAAAGACCACCTCAACAGTCACCTTTCTCGTTTCAACGCCCTCCCTTCTAACCAACATGGTTTCCGCTCTGGAGCCAGTGCTGTCACAAACCTTCTGACCTGCCATAATGACTGGACCATTGCTCACTCTAACAAACTCATCACTGATGTCGTTTATATAGATTTCACTCGTGCTTTCGATGTTGTTCCATATCCCAAACTCCTCGCTCGTTTATCGCATTACGGTATCCACGGTCACTTGCTTTCATGGCTTGAGTCTTTCTTATCTGACCGAACTTTCTCAGTCCGATTGTCCTCTGTCACTAGTGATTCTTTCCCCATTCTCTCTGGCGTGCCACAAGGCAGTGTACTCGGCCCTATTCTCTTTTCCATCTACCTTGCTGACCTATCCCAAACCCTTTCCCTTTTTCACAATGTGACTGTACAATGCTATGCTGATGATGTCAAATTGTATGTCTCTTACAATAAGATCACCAAAGCTAGTATCACCTCTGCATTTCAAACTGCGCTCAATTGTCTCTCTGATTGGACCAAACGTAATCAATTGTCTTTATCTCCTTCTAAGTGTACACATATTCGCCTAGGATCCAAACTGCCTACCCCTCGTTATCAGATTGATTCCATTGACCTACCACTTGATAATAATGCCCGTGATCTAGGTGTACAAGTTCGCTCTGATTTGAAGAATTCATGCTCTGTTAAGACCCGTGCCCAAAAAGCCTAAATTGTTTCTCTTTCTCAAAGCACTCCCATTCAATTGATCCTCTATTCTCATCCGCAGTTACAAAGCCTATGTTCTCCCTTTGCTTGAATTTGCATCCCCCTTCTGGAACCCACACTACCTTAAGGACATGGCCACACTTGAAAAGGTCCAGCATACTTTCACTCGCCAAGTTTTCTATCGTTGTTTCCCTTCCTCTTCCTACCCCTACACCCTCCCCTCCTACCACGACCGCATTAAAACCCTTAACTTGCGCGCACTTACCGAGAGGAGAGTCACAGCTGATCTCTGTATGACACATACCATAATGACTGGTTCCTCTATTATTCCCCGTTCATCGTTCTATGTATACAAGCCCACTCGAGATCGAGTCTCCTCTTTTGGTATCAACATTGAATTCACTAAATGTACAGCCAGATTCAATTCATTCCCTGTAAGATCATCTCGAATGTACTCTCAACTACCCGACTTTATTCGCACCGCACCCAATGTCAAGATTTTTAAACGTCGTTTAGAAAACCATCCCCTCATTAATTACCTCTCCCATCCACAGCACTAATCCCCTCGTCTGCTCATAATTTTATTATAATTTCATAATATTCATTTTCTTGTTGCGCCTAGTGCGTAGATAGATTAATAATAATAATATACAATAAGCATAAAAACCGTTTGTGCAACCATTGCTTGTTCAACTGAGAGAAGAAAAAACAGCAAAAGAAAAATGACACGAAAGGGATCGAACCTGCGATAAGCGGACCAAAAGACGAAGAGCTAACCACTTCACTACAAACCACATGTTCGAAGAAGCCGAGAATTGTCCTTCACGCTAGGGGACAGTGAGTAGAGGGAGAGGGCTCGCACGACCCACTGTGGTCCCTAGCTAAACCAACTGTGGTCCTCACTCCAACCCATTGTGGTCCTTTCTCAAGGAACAATCTGGAATTGAAATCGTCAACAAAGAGATACCATCGTAATTGGAAAAGAAATACATAATTTTAAACGTTATTTGCCTATTATCAGGATAAACTCACTCTCACATGGCTCGAACTCAATCATGTGCATTGGATCTCGGATTGGTGGGAGAATGCAGCATCACTAGATCTCCCTCTAGATCTCCATCCAGAGCCAAGAGTACTGTGAAAAGAAAGAAGAAGCAGAAGGAGTTACCAGTACTCCAAGAAGATTCCGATATTGACATGTGAGAATCTGTGACAAGCATTAGCACGTAGTACATGAAAAAATAACAGGGGGACTGATCTACCATCTCTCTCCCAATCTGAGATCCTCCAAAACTATGTGACGAGTCTAGAAGAAGAGTATGTGCCCCGCACAATCAATAACGGTATGACAGACAGGGGGGATGACAATGATCTACTCTTGAATTATAGAGAGAAAGTATATTCTCCTCCCCGAAGTGGAGATGCAAACTGGGAATCTTATAAGGGACATTCGGAGATTGTCGTATAGAGTGGTCGATATCGGTGAGAAATAAAGTAGGTAGATCAAATTGACTCTTATATTCAGAAGGACCGGTATATAGATGTACATATAATCCGACACTCTCAGCCACACTCGACGTTAGTTTACTTGAGAGACACATTCATCTGACATGATAGTGAGAGGGGAGAGAGGATATACATTCAATAGAGAGTGGATGAGTGGATGACAGCAAGACCCACTATGGTCCGTAGTAACACCCACAGTGGTTCCAAAGATGATAGAGATATATCGAATAACTGAGCATTCGTTCTAGTTACTTCTGGAAAGGGCTGACTATCACATGGATGAATTGAAGATGGATGAGTGCATCCATGCCAAAGCAGTTCGAGAGGAGAAATACGATAAACCACATGGTATCGATTTAAAGAGTCATCCCACGCATTCCAATGGTTATCTACAGAACAATTAGAGAGAACTAATCAAATATCCGTATCAATGGAACATCTAGGAAAATAAAGGAATAACAAGATACATGGAAAGAATAATTTATCTCATTACCAGGATCTCACTTCATCTACGGTGCCATCACCCCAATTGGAGACAGAATCCGGTTGTTTGTCACTTTCCCCGATTATGATTCTCCCGGAGTAGTGAGAGCAACTAAAGCGAAAGTGATCTGTTTGGTGTGTCATAAAGAGACATGCACTCATGCCAGGTCAGATAGATAAAGAGAGAATAGATGGAATGGAATAATACAAGGATTCAGTGAGCTCAGTAGATCACCACATCTTGATCAACTCTCTTTCGATGATGAGAAGGAGGAGCATCAAGGGATGATAGAGTGGAAGGATAAAACGTGTCGATTCTGCTCCCACAATGAGCCAGTTCATAGCAGTCAGAAGGGTGAGAGGAGCGATTCATATGACGGGGAGGGGGGGGGGGGGGTGAGCGGAACGACTCTTTCTGGTATTCGCTCTGTTACCTAGTAGTGATGAAATCACAGAAAATTTTATTCCTAGGTTACTCGAGAATTCTGAATGACTATGCCAGAGGGAACGGGAGAACATCGAATGAACTCATCTCCCTCTCTTCTCTGTCTAGGGCATGGAACTGATATTTAACACAGTTGGAAATTTCGAAAGACAAGTGAGAGATATAAAATAACCATTGTATTGGTGAAGAAAATATGAGTATTCATATTCAAGTAGATAATTGAGATTCGGCTGTGACAAATGTGGACAGTTCCCCCCTGCTCTAGTATTCGATGGACTGCAGATGGGAATACGATCTAGCATTGCGAATGAGAAGGCACTCACCACAGGCAAATATGTGAGTAAATGAGAAGGGAACATTCACAAAAGCAAATGAGATATCTCAGACTTTCCGTGAGTATCCACTACCGTACCTCGGGAAACTACCTGAGCGTACGGCAATGCTCCTCTTTCTCGATGCCAAGGCGGAGATGCCTAGAATCACTTGGCCATCCACAGTATCAACTCTCCTCAAAGAGGCTATCAATGAGAGAAAACAAGTTAGACCGGAGTACAAGGCATTTCTCAAGATGATATCCGCTAACAGTCCTCTCCCACTCATCTTCCAGGTGATACCTCTCACCCTCTCTCTCTCTTTCTCTCATTCATCCATCGCTATCAAATCAAAAAGGATGCTGAATTGTGATCAATATTATCATCAAATCTATACGGTATATTCAGGCTGGGGATCAGTGAGGATAGAAGAGAGATCATCGATCGATTGATTGGATCATCATTAGTATGGAAAGATGAAGAACTAGCCCTGCAGCAAGCCTTTCCCATTCTCTACAGTAATCTCCGTCCCCTCATCACCAATGATGAGTACCCAGAATGTGTGAGGAAAGTGCTCGAGTATGTGCTAAATCAAAGTGATTCACTACTCCGAGAATACCCTCACATCGAAGAGTACTACGGCCCCCCGAGAGAGAGCAAGCTCGAATGTTTCCCCCTATGGCCTCTCGAACGTGGAATCACGACGTACACAAAAGGCAAGAAAGTGGAGGACCAACTAGAGTGTTCTGAGAAAGTAGTAGGTCAGTCATCGGAATACAGTCACAATTCACGGACATCTAAGCAAAAATGAACTTGTAGGAGAGAATCGGAAGCTCAGTCCTAGACTGATGCTAGTGATGTGCCCACACCGTCGACCCTATGGCTTCAGGGTACTCAAGACTCCCGAATCCGTGAGGGATGTCTTCCAGATCATCCTCACTAGACTGGGCACTCACATGCCTTCTACCGTAATCTATGACAATGCATGTAGATTGGCTGTATACTCTCTAGCTAGGGAGCCTAATCGCTTTGCTAATGTTCGCTTTGTTGTAGATAGGTTTCATTCTTTCAATCACAAGAGTTGTTCCCATGCCCTTCGCCTGCGCTCTTACGAGTCGGACCCCATTATGGCATCTCTGAATTCTCAGAGTTGTGAGCAGACCAACGCTCTTCTGAGACAGCTAGGCAACTCGCTCCCCTTCATGCGTCTCGATCGATACATCAAGACCATCCAACTCTCTCTTTCAAGGAACTAGAGCTCATGATAGAACGATATCGATAAACACGAAGATGACCCCATGAGAAATTTAGTAATTCTATCCCAGTCTCTCTATTTCTCTCACTAACCTATTGATAAATGAATCGAAAGATGCACCCAAAGACGGAAGATAAGAGGAAGATAAAGAAGAGAGGGGGGGGGGCTGGATAGAATACGAGGAAGAGAAAGATAATATACACGCCACGATGGTAATAATAATAATAATAAATACAGATAAAGATCAGGACAGATCCTGTCATCCAACCAGCAAATTAGAATAAGATGGCAATTAATTTAATGGATAATAATGCAATAAAAACAATCAATGAAAGGGCTGCAGCCGGCTGTGCTCAGAGAACGACGAACCAATGATTTCATTTGATCGTTGCTTCACCTGTAATGAACAAATATTATTATTATAGCCAGGCGATGGTGAACAAGACGATAATAAAGTAATATAAACGTGGAAGGAAAATCAATTAATCAAATAAACCGAAAATAAATAATAATTAATCAATTCAATATCGCGAACGGATGAATATAACCTAATTGATCGAAAGTAAGGACCATAGTGGTCTTGCGAGCGACCCACAATGGCCCTTACAATTAGCCAAGACCCACTATGGTCACAGCCAAGACCCACAGTCGGTCCTCCATTTGGCTCCAAGAACATTAGTGGAATACCAAACTCACGGTTTCCCGCGCTGCCTGCGCGCCACTTTTGCGAAGCTGCGCAGCCACCCTCTCCGCTTTTCACGTGCTCTCTCACCTGGGCGAGAGAGTGTGTGAAAAGCGGAGAGGGTGGCTGCGCCGCTTCGCAAAAGTGGCGTGCAAAAGTGTACGGTCCCTCATATCTATATGTTTTGTAATTTATTATTTTCTGAATATTTGTATTCCCAATCGGTTCAGCTGTTCCGATTTCATAGAACAAACTGGAAGGGATGACTGCCATTTTGTTCTCGATACCCCATTGCGGTCCCTATTTGTATCCTCTGTTGATCAACTGTATCAGTCGATTATGCCGGCATGATGTTTTCTTCAGTAATCCCTTGTGTTCGTTCCTGCTCCTACTCTCCCAACAGGGCTGTATTATATCCGAGCACATGATCTAATCGATAGCGTCTTCTTTCATAGTGCTCTCTCGCGAGTTCATCAGCGTTTATAATAACTGTTAACATTCAAAACTCCACATCAGGTCTAGATGTTTGGAAATGCGGCACGATCCAGCTTCTCAATGCGTGAGTTTTTTTTTTTCAATTTCTGGCTCTTCTCCGCCTAGATCGGCTAAAAGTACCCAATCCTTGATTCCCCTTCCCCTTCCTCCCTCCTGGTAGGAGGATCAGTCCACGGGGGCGAAGGCTACAAGCACTCGCTCGAGCGAGAGCACATGGACTGATCTCAGAATGACCGGGAGGGCGCTTTTATGAAAAGCATTCTGAGATCAGTCCAAGCGCTTTTACATGCGCAGACTAGAGGATGATAATGATAATGAGGAATGAACCGAGAAGCTAATCCTAATCAAATCTACTCTAATCGAATTCTGAATAAAATATATTAGATACACTTGTTCTCTCTCTATTCGATATCTCACCCTACTCAATCGGCCGTTCAACATTGCACGACATAACAGAAATGAGAGAGGTGGATCGAGGATTGGGTATACATATATGGGTTTTGCGAGAAGAGCTCCACATTGATTAATCGGTCTCGAATCCTCTTGAACAAGCTTCTCATTATAGAACTTGCACTCGAGGACGAGGAGTTTTTTTCCAGCGGTATGTTTTTACTGTCTCAAATGATTTTTCCTCTTTGAATACTAATCATAGTGATAGCAGAGATTTTGGATGGAGATGAAGACGAGAGACTTCTCGCTCTCACGACGAAGGAAGTGAAGCAGTTGGCTAAAATGGCTGATAGTCAACTCGTAAATGAGAGGTTGGTTCATTTGATTCTTTTGTCGTCGTTTCGTGGTTGGTACTACGAGTTGTCATATATCACTCGAGTTATGTATTCTCTGACTAGAAAAGACTCCAAGAGAAATATATAAAAAAAAACAAGAAAATAAGAGAAAAAATGGTGAATATATATATATAAAGGTAGGTGGTATAATGAGAGGCTAATTCAGAGAAGCGGCGAGTCGAGAGGTGTGCAAGGTACTTCGATATGTGGATACTCTGGCTTGCCCTAAACTGGCCCACGAAGTATTCCAAGTCGTCGATCAACTAGCCAGTGACCAAGGTACTCTAAACTCTATTAGATATCCTGGTTCTCTGGTATCTCAGCCCCAATGGGTACCCAAAATTGCCCCTATTGGGTGGCGAACTGGGGGACCATTGGGGGCATTCTTGGGGGACCATTGGGGGGAGCGACTACCCTGGGATCCCATTGGGGGGAAATTTGGGAACCCATTGGGAGAAGAGGATGTAAATTTGATGACCTTGTTTAGCTCCTTAGGAACAAAGTGCGGTCCCTTTTCAAAACTGTTAAAGGTTCTCCTGGGGAGTATCAATCGATCCCTGGCAACGAATTTCATCGCGAGCAAGGTCACCTTTTGCAGCTCCCTTGTGACATAAATTGGCTCCTCTTTTGTGCCATAATATATTGAAATCAGCAGGATCTGAATTAAGCATAAGTTTAACGTGTATGGTACATACCTGTTTCGTGAGCAATATACATAAGAGGTTGTTGGAAATTCGGCGGCCGGTTCTCTCCATTTCTGGTAAATGGGGTCATAAGCCTAATCTATTTTTAATAAAAGAATATACAATCAATTAACGACTCATCTGATGGTGATATGTCTCGGGTGTTCCCACTTGGTTGGCAATAGATTCGGATGATAGTGTAGATGACGGAGATCTGGAAGTAGTGAGTCGTGACCATTTTGGAACGGAGAGAATTGCCACGTTCTATAAACGATATATAACAAATCAACTAAGGTAAAACGAGCTACTAGATACGCAGACATGGTTGTATTACAAATACAATATAAATAAATCATGTGTTAAAAGAAAACTAGATTGAAATGAAACCCGTCTCGGAATTTCGAACTCTTGAGATGGGCAAATAGCAGGCGTGCAAGTATTATACGGATGGCACGCTTCATTCTATTGGGAAACCATTGGGGGCAGTTTTTGGAGGACCATTGGGGCAGTCAAGCCCCTCTCGACCCTCTCATAGGCTTGGGATCCCATTGGGCCAAACCACGCCCCCTTTGGCTGGGACCCCAATCAATCAATCAATCAATTTATCATATCAGGCAATTAGGGTGCTCAGATGAGGATGAGTCGTTGGTAGTCATCACGAGTTGCATTCCACCAGTTCTTTTCAATAGCTCGCGTCAAGTCATCCCTCCAGCGCACTCTTGGCTTGCCCGGGGGGCGGGTCCAGTTGTAGGGCGTCCAGACGGTAGTCGCGCGGCTCCACTGATCCGAATCCAAGCCTCGCACTTTGAGTGCCCAGCGCGCCTTCCTTCAGTCCCTCCTGGTTCCAGTTTCGTGATGCCTCGCACGCGTTCGTTTCTCCAGCGATCCCTTAGCGAAACTCCGACCATTTTCCGTTCCATCTTTCGTTGGGTCACACGCAGTCTCTCCTTGTCGCTTGATCGAAGAGCCCACACTTCACACCCGTAGAGTACGGTAGAGGTGACGCAACTCTCGAAGAGTCTCCTCCGGGTCTTCATGGGCAGAAGTCGGGAAGTGAGGAGATGGGACAGCTTACTCCATGCGAACCAACCGAGTCTGATCCTGTGCTCGATTTCGTCTGAGTGTTCAAATGGAAGAGAGATTCTTCCTCCAAGATACGTGGCAGACTCGACGAATTCAAATTGCAGGTTCCCGATGACTATGGGTGCTCTGGTATTGGTGCAGGAGGTGAGGAGGTTGGTCTTGGAAGCGTTGATTTCGAGACCAACGCGGCTGCAGGCTTCCATCAGCTTCTTCAACATCCGCTCCAGTTCCGGTCGACTTGGCGATGAGGGCGATGTCATCCGCGTACTCGAGATGGCTCAAGTGTCTCCCATCGATCCGAATCCCGTCGCTTCCCCAGTCGATGTCATCCATTGCTGCACGAAGAACCACGTTGAAGAGGCGAGGCGACAAAGTGTCCCCTTGACGAACTCCTCTTCGAACGGTGACTGGAACCACATCTTCGTTGACGCGGATGAGGGTGGAAGACGACTTGTAGATGCGACGTAGAAGGTGGACGAGGGTAGATGGCATCCCGATGACCAGAGTGACTGCCAGCGCTCCATTCCACGCAATCGAAGGCCTTGCGGAAGGCGACGAAGGCAGGGTAGATGGGGATACCGTATTCCGATGACCTTTCTGCGACCTGCTTGATGGAGTGCAGGTTGTTGAGTGTGCTGTGCCCGCACCGGAAACCGGTTTGGGTGGACGACTCATTCTCTTCAAGCACTACCTCGAATCTTTTCAGAATGCATCGCGTCAGGGTCTTCAGGGTTACGGTATGGAGGGAGATGGGTCGAAAGTTTCCGATGATGGTGCAGTCTCCTTTCTTGTAAAGAAGGGAGACAATGGCTACCGCCAAACCATCGGGAACCTGATCTCCGGCTACCAGGAGATTGAGTAGGTCGGCTATCGCAGGAGCGAGGTGGTCTTTCGCGTGGTAGAGCATCTCGGGGAGTATTCCGTCCGAACCAGGGGAGTGGCCGCACTTGAAGAAAGACATCGCGTGCCGGGTCTCATCGGGAAGGAAGGGAGGGAGGGGATCGAAAGGGCGCGAAGGGACCGCGAGGGGAAGGTCCACTCCAGGGGAGTACAGCTCCTCAAAGAAGCGCTGGACCGTAGCCATAGTTGCATCTTGGGACAGAGCACCAGTAGCAGGGTCGGGGACTAGGAGACGCTTCTTAGAGGATTGGAGGTTTAGCATATAGATGTTCCTTCCCATAGTAGCAGCATGGCGAGCTTGCGACTCCTTTCGTTTCCGAATGTCATCGGAGACCCCAATGGGGCTGAAATACCAGAGTTGGTAATTGAGTCAAAGTATCACATTTACGACGATCAGGAAAAATACAATGATATGTTATAGTAATAATAATTTATCTATGATATGAATGTAATAATATTATGAGTTGGCGAGGGGATTAGTGCTGTGTTTGGGAGAGGTCATTAATGAGGGGTGGTTTTCTAAACGACGTTTAAAATTCTTGACATTGTGTGTGGTACGAATTAAATCGGGTAATTGGGAGCACATTCGAGATGATATAACAGGGAAACAATTGAATCTGGCTGTACATTTAGTGAATTCGACGTTGATACCGAAAGAGGAGACTATCTCGAGTGGGCTAGTATACATAAAACGATGAACGAGGATAATAGAGGAACCAGTCATTATGTGTCATACAAAGATCATCTATGACTCTCCTCTCAGTAAGTGTGCGCAGTTCAAGGGTTTTAAGGCGGTCTTGGTAGGAAAGGAGGGAGTAGGGATAGGTAGAGGAGGGGAAGCAACGGTAGAAAACTTTACGAGTGAATATGTGCTGAACTTTTATGTAATAATGTCCTTAAGGTAATGTGGATTCCAGAAAGGGGATTCAAATATGCTTGTAACTGCGAATGAGAATAGGGGAAACAGTTTAAGGGGGGTAGGAGGGGCTTTGAGTAGGAGAAACAATTTAGATGTCGCTTTTTGAGCACGGGTCTTAACAGAACATGAATTTTTCAAATCAGAGCGAACTTGTACTCCTAAATCACTGACAATATTCTTAAGTGGTCGGCGATGGAGTCAATTTGATTACGAGGAGTAGACAGTTTGGTTCCTAGGCGAATATATGTGCACTTATAAGCAGATAAAGACAATTGATGACGTTTGGTCCAATCAGAGAGAAAATTTAGAGTAGATTGGAACTCAAATGTGATACAAAAAGGTATAAATGATTGATAATAGGATGATTTCAGCTGCATCAGTGCAATGCAGTCTATTGGAGGGAATGAGTGTGATGCTATCAATGTGCAATAAGTCATCAGTTCTCTCTCCCTTCGCCCCTACCATTCTCTGTCCATTACTCGTCCGAACACTTACCACCACTAACGCCGACAATGTAAGTCTTCTTTTTTTTTTTTAAAGAAATGATGACGCTATGAACCAAATTGGTTGGATGATGGGCTGAGAGTGAAGAGAGCATAGAGGCATTTGATTCTCTTATTATAAACGCACGTCAGAATGTCCTACGCACGTCAGAAAAAATATAAAAACGTTCCGTTCCGCGACAGTGATGTGTGCTCCGCGAGCGCGCACATGCACTCAATGTGTTTTCCATTAGTTTATATTATTAATTTCTGATTTTAAATTTTATAACTTGTAGTAGAATCATCAGGAGAATTGAATAAAACCATGAGTGAATAGTGAAATGTAATTTCGCATGCCGACGCGTATTTTTCACTGCCGCGCGGCGCTCGTCACAGTACAGTATTATGACCGGAACGTTTTGTTTATGTAATATTCATTCTCTCATTCTTAGAATCTGTTTTTTATATTCTATTTTCCTTGTTCAGTATGGGCATTCTTGTCACTGTAAAAACGCTGCAATTGATAGCTCTCCTCCTTATCTCTCCCATATTTTGTAATGAGTATTTGTCCTATGCATCCAGTTGTCAACCTTTGTCTCCTTGTATGCATATGAGACCGTTTGCGTTAGGATCAACAAGAGCCGGGAACATCACGAAATTAAAATATGCCCAAAAGTTGGCCCGTGGGGTAACTTTTCACTGTTTTTCGATCTGGGCTTTCTGAATCCCGGTACGACCCGACGACAAGTTGACCAACTGTCATTTCTGCGATAAAAAATGGCCCGGAAAGAGCCAAATTAGACGAAATCTCGCGTACCCGACCAGAATTCAATTATCTGCAAACTGAAACGTTGGGCGAGGTTCCGAAAGTCCATGGTTCGATCCCAGACGGTGCATAACGTTTGTTGCAGACTTTTTGAAAATCGAAAAAATTGGGCATCTGAATCTTGCGTTGAGAGACGGTTTTTTCGGTCATATATATACGTAAACGCAGGGTTTTTCCCTCATCACTTATACCAAAATGATAAGGAGAACGTGCTCTTTCCGTGTGCACTGGGTTTTCTTCGTCATTAAAGATTTTCAAAAATCGGCTTTTACTCGAAAAACGAGAAAAGATTGAACCTCGCCTAAAATGTCATTTTGTAGAGAATTGAATTCTGGTCGGGTACTCGAGATTTGTGTCCAATCCGATCCTTTCGGTCCAGTTTTAATCGCAAAAACCGATTTTGGCCAAATTGACGTCGTGCCGTATCGGGATTCAGAAGGCTCAGATCAAAAAACGGAATCTGCCAATCGATTCAGAATGAACAGTTACCCCATGGGAAACGAACACTTGGGCATGTATTAATTTCTTGATGTTCCAGACCCCCGTTGAAGCCTTTTGATCCTAATCCTCATATAGACCTCCCATCGGGGACCATGCATTCATTGTGACCCGCTTCCTTCTCTCACCTTGATCACAGGTGGCTTCTTGCTCGGTTTGATGGCATCTCCGACACTGCCATGAACCCCCTTTTGTTTGTCCTCCCCCCCTCTTCCCCTCCTTCTCCCTCCTCCTCTCGATATAATCTTGGCCTTATCAGACGATTATGGTCGGAAAAAGAATGAAGGAACGAGAGGTAATAAGAATAGGAAGAAGAATGAGAATTTAAATGCACAATAGGCGAATGATATCATATTCGGGGGGGGGGGGGGGGGGTTAAGAGTATCTTTGGCATATGGGATGGAATGGGTTCATCTGCTTCACCCTTCTCTTCTTTCTCCTTCCCATTTACTCTGTAGTTGTTTCTTCGACTCTTTCCTCTTACTATTTTTGTTAGAATTGGCGACGAATAGTAGATGTGGATTGGATCTAACGAGGGATGGAAAGGAGTGATGGGGGGGGGGGGGGGCTAAGGGAAACCACTGCATCTGGTTATGGCATAGTGCCTCTTTCTCTTCTTTTTCGCTTCATCCATCTCAACTGATATAGGTTCTCCATTACACCAACCATCTCATACCATTTGGCCATGAGAGACTGAATCGATGGGAGGGAAAGGCATGGAATATTGTAAACACAAAGGGAAGGGAATAGAAGGGAGTGATGGAATGGTGAAGCAGCGTACGTAGAACTCCCGTCTCTCCTCCCCTCCGTTTTACTGTTAGTCTTTCTTGAGATTGGCCCATGAATGGTGACGTGAGGGGGGGGAGGGGGGGATAGTCTCTCCCTTCCCTTCTCTTCTTTTCTCTTCTATCCCATCTTCCCATTCCTAACACGTCTCCTCAGGATTTTGTGGTGCCTTCATTGCTGTCTTCCCCTCTTTTCCTCTTTTTCTCTTTCTTATCTTCTCTATCTTCTTCTTCTCTCGTTCTCTCATTCCCTCTCGCTCTTGAGTCGAATAGGAAGAAGAATAAGAAGAAGAGGAGGAAAGGCATGGTGCCTTCCTCTCTATTCCTCTGTCTTCTTTGCCTTCTCTCGATGAATTGAATGGGGAATGGATATGAGTGGAAGAGACTCAGTTGTGTAAGCAGAAGACACGGGAATTGGTTATTGGATGAAGAGAAGGAATAAGAATGAAGAGAATGAGAAAGGAGGAGATGAGGAGATTGGGAGATTGTTTATGGAGAAGGACGAGACCCTACACAACAATTGGATATGGGGAAGGAAGGAGGGGGGGGGGGAGGGGAGGGGAGAGGAAGGGGGGGGGGGGAGACAATGGACAATATTCACTTGCCATCGTTGTGGACTATCATGGCTGTCCAATCATGCAATATGTTTCATCTCTCACTAGTTTGGAATGGGGTCCAACCCTGCTGGGAAACCCCGAATATTCAATAAAACGGAGTGTTGGAAAATGAGACATGGAACCTCGGATGTGAAGGGGAGTAGTCAGAGCGCATAACGATTCTAAGCAATGCGAGGAATCTCTCTTTTTTCTAAGAATGTATTCTGGTTGTTGTCTACTCTCTCCACTCTCTCCCTTATCTCTTTCCACCTACGAGAATATGTGAATCTCTTGAATGAAAACATAAAAGGTTTTCGGAAGGGAGAAAGGGAGTGAGAATATTCCCTTTCGCTCCTTTCATTTTCACCCTCTGTCACAGTTGAATTGTGAGAATGGAATAGAGAGGATTGATCGACCCCTGTATTCCCCCTCCCCCTTCTTCGTTCGTTCTAGTCCTATCCCAATGGTATGACTCGAGGTAAGACTGTCCTTGAAAGAGAAAAGAATTGGCGCTTCCAATAGATGCTCATAGGCATTCCGGAGAGAATGAGTCTGTTCAATCTTTCTTGCGCAAATAAATGGAATCAATCGTTGATTCTCCATTTCTCTTCTACCCCTTTCCCCCATTTTGTTGCTAGTCTTGATCCCATCCACTTCTCTTCCCTTCCCCTCCCTTCCCTTCTCTTCGCTTCCATTCTTCATCTCCCTCGTTCAACTCCTCTCTCCCCCCCCCCCCCCCCTCTCCCCTCCGATTCAGTGTTATTTTCTCGTCCCCCCCCCCCCTTCCCTCCTTCCTCCCTTCCCTCTTCTTTTCTCTTCTCATTCGTCTCGTGATAGAGAGAGAGAGAGAGAAAATTGTGGGCGGAGTCTGCCACAACCAACCAATGGTAGAGATAGAGGGCGTGGCAACAAGAGAAAGACGACAAGAGAAAAAGGGGAGAGGAGGGAAGGGGAAGGGGGGAGTCGTTGGCAATCGATGTTTGTGAGTTGTGGAGTGCCTAGTCTCCCTCCCCTCCTCCTTTCCTCTCCCCCCTCCCTATTCAATATTTTCACTTTCAATTGTAGGTGCGTAAGAACGCGATTGGTATCGTGGGTCTCCTACTGGAACAATCCCTTCTACCTCAAGGTAGATCACTCCCCTCACCACCCCCCCCCCCCTTCCCCCTCTCTTCCCCTCACTCTCACTCATTCAGTTGATTCTTAATTTAGAATGTCTTCTCACTTCCATCCTTCCCACTCTCTTCTCTCTCTCTTTTGTCGATTCGCCCTCAGATGCTCATACTTATATAGCCGACGAGCAAAGGGTTGAATCTGCCTCAGTGAGTTGCTTACTCTATTTCGTCATGATGATGCACCTTCCCCCCCCCCTCCCCCCACTCTCCCATCGTCTCATCGTCCATCGACAATACTTCATGTCGTCAGGAGCCGACTCAATACCCCCCCCCCTTCTTTCTCCCCTCCCTTAGTCATTTTGGTTTGGTTTCTCTTCTCTTCTCTGTGGCAGAACCTGAGAAGCGAGAGATGGAAGAGAAACGAAGAACTCCCCGCCCCCCTCTCCCCCTCTCCTCCCCCTCCCCCCTCCCCCCCCTCCACTCTTCATCCCTTCCCTTCCCCTTACACTTGACATGGCTTCTACCCTCTCTTCTCTGCCCACCTTTCTCCCCTCTTCCCTCCTTCCTATCCTCAATGTATACATTGCATTTATTTAGCAATGTGAGAGTGAACTGTGAGAGAAGAAGACCCAATAAACCACAAATCTACCCGATAGAAAGGGGAGGGAACGCAATTCCCTATTGAGGCTCGATCGATTAGCGAAGGTGAAAGACATGGGTAGTGAGACGAAGAGAACGATGACGCTTCCGTATCACTATTCTGTCCTTCGCCTTTGCTTCGGTGTAACGCCCCCCCCCCCCCCTTCCTCCCCCCTACCCACCTTCCTCCCCCCTACCCCCATCCTCCTCCCCCATGCCCGTCATTCCTTCCCAGCACTGCTTTTGTAGTTACTCTAACCTAAGAGCGAAGTTTATTACTGGCACGTCAAAGTGGTGGGTGATTTGTCGATTGATGCTCATATCACAGCCAGCTTTGATGTGCTGTAATGAGCACAGTCGCAATCCACTATACCCCACCACCACCATCACCCCTCACCCCCCCCCCTCCCCCTTCACCTTCTCCATTCACGAAATTACACTGACTAGTATCATTGACGACATATCAGGCCATAGTATTTCTTTATAGGTTGTGTGTCGATCGATCTCCTCTGGAATAGTGAAGGATCGAGATTGGATACTGACACAATTCGTGCCCAAGTATTCATATCTACTTGCGGATTCAGTCTTCCATATTCGAAAAGTAATAAGAATAACGAAAGGAATACACAAAGAAGATAATGGAAAGAAAGAGAGATACAGATATAGATAAAAGAGAGGGCATAATGAGGGACGAGGGAAAGAATGAAGGGGGATCCATTCAGGCAGCAGTGGCCATTCTGGGTGAATTATGCAAGATGTTCGGAGAGAAATTCACTGTTGAGGTGTGTAAGTTGAGAGGAAGAGTCAGGTATCGTATTGAGAGTCGTAGTGAGAGACGTATTCTGTCCCAATCCATTATACTCTAATTTATTATATTTTTTCGGGGATACGAAGGTTGTACTAAATATGCAGAATTCATTTTTGGCGTAGAGTATAGAACATGGATGTATGACAGTTGTTGTGATGTGGGGGAACGAAACATTCGAGAAAATGAATGCTTCGATGATTTTTGCATTCTAGATCAAACTAGATTTTGAGTTGAAAACCAATTTCGAGTTAGTTTGATGACTAGCTGCTGCCTACCGGCAGCAGCTATCGCCTGCCGCGGGCGGGCTCGCGACCGTCTCGGGCTTCGCCCTCGACGACCGCTCGCTAGGCCGCGCTTCACGCGGAATGAGGGACGCTTCGCGTCCCCCATCGGATTTGACTACAATTTGATACTCGAAAAAGTCACGTAATTTGCGCCAGATTGTCAAATATCCGAAAAATATGATCCTGCGTATAGGTTAGTTTGATTCATATACAGTACTGGTCATGATTGGATCCATTTGAGTTCGCTGTTCCCCACACAATCTCTTTGTGCAAGGATGATATGTGGGGAGTGAGGAAGGCAGTCTGTGAAGTATTCGTAGATATCGCCATCTTCTGTCCCCATACAGTAAGTCATGAGCAGATTATGGACTCATTGGAATCACGAGAATAAATGAGTGTGATTGGTATGCACTCTTTATGAGACTGTGTGCAATTATATGCCATTGAATTTGTGACGATACAAAGCCAGTATATGAATTACTTGTACACTCATCTTGTTTCAGTTGCGTCGATCTATTCTCGCTCCGCTGTTCTGCTCTCTTCTGCGAGATACTTCACGATGGGTCTCCTATATTGCCTTCCAAGAACTTGGCCCATTCATCTCCACTTTTGCCAATTCATCCCTTACGGGATTGATGCTCAAGGATGGACAGGTAGAGATAGCAGTGGTGGGCGCCGTCTCTTACAATTTTAGGGCATCTGAATATCTCATGGGGGCATCTGTGCAGGCCAAAAGGCATCGGATTTTTAGAATGACCTTTCAATTGGCTACTCTGAGTCCAAATACTGGGAAGTTTGAACAACATTTGAAAAATTGTTCACAGATGCCTGCCCACGTATGAGAGATAGAGAGTAGAGTAGTGAGAGAAAGTGTCATTTGAAGGTGATTAGAAGACCCGAGAATGGATTGGGAGAAGATGAAGAAAGGAAAGAAGCAGAAGAAAGGGAAAAGATGATGGTGATTGAAATGCCAGAAGGATGTTATATCCCCCAGATGAATGAAATGGAAGGATCAGAGAAGGATGAGTTGGAAGAGACTGAGTGAGTCATCTATCTATCTGGAGAATGATAATGATGATATGATATGATAACTAGTAACTATTGGTAGTGTATTTACTATGCATACTATTGTAGTCAACTCGATCAACTATTGGGAGATTCGATCGAGGAGAAAGCGAAGAGTGGAATGAGTAAAGAAGAGGAGGAGGAGGAGTTGATAGGTGGGAATTTAGGAAGATGGGAAGTATTTATGATAGGTATCTTTAAGGTGGTCATGGTGTTTCGAGCAAGTGTCATTCTCTAGATGATCTATCCAAGATTGGACTCGAGAGTGGGATGGAGATGGATATAGTGTCTGAGAGGGAAGATTCTGTCGGTTCTCCCCCAACAGAAGATGCATTCTACTCTAATATCTACTGGGGAAACTACACTATCCATGATCAGGTCAGTCCGAAACACTATGGATGAAGTGTAGAGGAGTTGATAGGTGGGAATATACATGTTGTACGTAAATTGAAATTTTTTTTCAGGAACTTGCTGCATTTGGAACGAATCGAATTGATTCTCCACGAAGAAAGAAGAAGACGGAGTTTATGGATAGAAGAATGGATTTGATGAATTGTGGAGGGATAGAAGAGAAGAAAAGTGAAGATAAGAAGGAGAAAGAGAAAGAGGGTCAGAAGGGTAATGAGAAGAGAATAAGAGGAGATGATGAAGAGGTGAGAGGAGAATGGGAATGAATGATCATCCATGTATCAATTGTAGATTGTTCCTATTGAATTAGTGGAACATTTCATCAAGATGGTCAGTGGAGCATCGAGTGATGCAGGTGAGGATGGAGGGAGGAGGGGGGAGGGGAAGGGGAGGGGTGGGGGAGGGGGGAGGGTTCTCCAAGAGACGGAGAGGGTGAGTGAGGTTGAAATTACGTTCTGCAGCATGGCTAACACGTATGAAGACACATCGTTCAATATTTTTTGGCTAGATTTTTTTTTGAATATTCCTACCTATCAATTCTTGATTATCGTATGAATAGGTCTATCAAATAGGGGTTGTAAAATATTATTTTCGGCAGCCCTTTTTTGTGACTCACAACTGTGTAATAAATTTAATGCGTGAAAATAGTGATATATATTTAATTTCAGCGGACATGAATCGACAATGTGCACACGTGAGTTGCCTTCTCTGTCCATCTATTGGGATTGATCTCTCGAGTCTATTCTATCTATTCATTCTATTCATCCATCATATATCTTTATTATCTTTCAGTCTCTTCCTGCAGTTGCATTCACATTGGGGAAGAAGAGTTGGAAGCATCTCAAAGACACGTACACCACTCTATCTAAGGACCATCAGGTAAATGTTGTTGTTGAACAGACTATCCTCAAAATAGTGCACAGTCACATAAATTGAACCTTGCTTTTTTTTATTCAGCTTCCCAAATCAGGGTTTCTGAGACAGTATTGCACTCTATCGCTACTCAAAATATAGATGGTATAGCTAGAGACCACAGGGTCGAGAGCCGATTTCACTCAGTCTGGCAAAAAGTAGTGCCAAAAATACCCCTCTGAGACCCAATAACATCTTTATACTTTTGGGCGGTTGTCGATATCTCAACTCATTGTCGAGAAACAATTGAAACGGTGATCTTGAGGCTCCCACTTTGCATTACTCGCCTAATCCACTCTCGCACAACCATGTAGCTCACGTGAGATATCACATGGTCTTGTGGCTCAATCGGTAGCGAGCTCGTTCATCAAACCCGCATCCACAGGTTCGAGTCCCATCCTTTGCAGCCAGTTTTGCTAGTTGTCAAGATAAACAGAAGTCGGAATACGAATACGCGCGTACTATTACTTTTGAAGGCACGGGGGCTCATGGGGTGGATAAAAAGACGGCCACTTAAATCCCATTCAAAACTCTTTTCCCGCACAAATAAATATACCGTAGTTAACGGTTAGGAGAGGGGGAGGGAGAGGTGTCTGCACATCTACCAGGTAGATGTAGTCAGGTGGGCGCACGCTAGACGCGCCGGGTAGGAGAGAGGCAGGGGAGAGGGGGAGCGAGGGATAAAAGTTCGCGGCGAGACGGTTAGACAGTTGACGTCATGCTCTGTGTATTTCTAATGTATGGTGGAGGAGCTTTTGAGCCCCCGTGGAAGGTGAACTAGGGACCACCAAGTAAAATTTTAAACTAACTCTAAAATTTCTTCTCAATGGGCATTTGGGTAATCGGGAGTGCAGAATTCATTAAAGTTACTCAGATTTTCATGAAAATATTAAATCAGCGAGTTTTATAGAATAGAATAGATTTATCATGTGTGGTCACATGGAATATGGGGGTAAGTAAATAAGGAAATGTGGTCGAAGTTTCTTCATTGGTTCATTTCTTCTCGTCAAGCATTGCCAGTTCTTGTTTTAATAAGTGTGAAAAAGTCACGCATAGATTCTGCGAGCTTTCCGTTACCGAAGAGCAGCTGGTAAGCTAATCTTGCATCATTTGACATTCTTCTGTACTCAAGGGAATGCAATTGTAATTGCTTATTCCTCTCATAATGACTCGGTCTATTATGATAGGTGTGGTTCAGCGCTCTGTAAAAAATCCGCCGAGTCACTGAATTTTGAACTTTTTCAATCTTATCACGATCAGTTGAGTTGATCGGGCGTGAAACACTAGAACTGAACTCAAGAGTGGGGCGCACGTAAATGCAATATGCATTTACAAGCGTCTTAACATCGTTTGTGTGTAAAACTCGAAAAACAAGGTTAGCTTTAGTTTCAGCATTTTTACAAATTGTTTTTGTGTGTTCTCTCATTGAGAGGTTCTCATCAACCTTTATCCCAAGGTCCCTAACACAATTTTCGTGATCCAACTGTTGGTTGCCCACGAAATATATTTTCTTTGGATTTTTCTTACCTAGATGGATAACACTGCATTTCTGATTTGCAATGTTTAACTGCCACGTTTTACTCCATTCCAATATTTCATCAATACTTTTTTGCAAACTCAACGTGTCTATCTCTGCTGAGAAGCATTTAAATATTTTTAAATCATCTGCAAATGAGTAATTGTGACAATTAGTTTCAATCAATATCCGAGGGAGATCCGATATGTACAGATTGAAAAGAATTGGTCCCAACACAGACCCCTGAGGAACACCACTCGTCACATGTTTGCATTCAGAAAGAATATTCTCAACGCGTACTTGAAACGTTCGTCCAGTTAGATATTCTTTTATCAATTTTATAGTCTTATCTGGAAAGCCCATTTTGGAGATTTTATGTATCAGTTTTGGGTGACTGACAGTGTCAAATGCTTAGTCGAAATAAATGACATCAATATTTTCACCTCTGTCAATTGATTTAGTCCAACAGTTGAAAACTTCGAGCATTTGAGTTTCAACACTTCTATTTTCCCTAAATCCATATTGGGATTGTGGGAAAATATCAAACATCTCGCAGTCTTCTAGTATTCTCTTGGAGAGGCATTTTTCAAAAACTCTGCAGAAAAAGCTTGTAATCGAAACGGGTCGGTAGTTCAGTGGGTTACTATACGGTGGTTTCTTCCGTAAAGGAGTTATAATTGAATGCTTCCATCGTTTAGGAACCTCACTGTTATCATAAGCCTTATTGAAAATCATTTCAAGAGGTATCGATAGAGGGACTGCGATTTTCTTTATGAAGTAAATGTTTATATTATCTGGTGTTCTACACGATGCATTTTTCCACTTTTCGATCATATTACATATTTCGTATCTATTGAAAAGTTCATCGTATTCTCGCCCCGTAATCAACTCTCTCTTGTGACTGAAATGAGGAATAGTTCCATTATCCTTTGTGAAGACACTCGAAAATGCTTCGGCAAGTGCATTTGACTTTCCAGGATCAGAATCACACAAAGCACCCTGAGTGTCGATCAAGGGATGGATCTTATTTCCCTTGGTGTCATGCAACTTTGACTTTATGTATCGATAAAAACCCTTTTTGTCAGCACTCGCTAGTAATGCTTTCTCCCGATTTAGTGCGTATTTTTGGAGACTTTTCGTACATATTTTATGAGCCCTTTCAAATTCAAACTTGTACATTGGATCATTTGAGTTTATCCATTTTTGCCAATAGAGGAACCTAAATTTCATCCTTTTCTCTATATAGGATGGAATAGGGATTCCGTTCAAGTTTACTCGTGTGATCGGAACATGAAACTCTATCATTTGTTCTAAAATGATAAGAAGCTTCTCGTACATAATATTCACACTGTCATCTGGTCGAAATATTGAAAGCCAGTTAACTCTAGCAAGAGCTGAATTTATGAGCTCGTAATTTCCCTTTGAGAAGTTTTTCCTGGACTGAAATTTTGGAGGTTTGTGATCGATCAGTAGTTCAAACGTCAACGTTAGATGATCAGAGTTCCCTAGCGCAGGTGTAACTTGAATATTGTCTATTAGTTTATCATCGTTTGTTAAAACTAAGTCGAGAATGTTTGCATCGCGTGTTGGAATTGATACAACCTGTTGCAGGTTACAAACTTCAATTAGATCTTTAAAATCTCCATCAATTCCTTTGTATTTAACTTGGTCATCTAATGGCCACTTCAAAGAAGGTATATTAAAGTCTCCCATTATCACACTCGAATGCTGGCAAACTATGAAATCTTTCATTGTTTGCCATAGTTTTTCACTTTCACCTTGTGAAAGAGCAGGGATTCGATAGACCACAAAAATACGCTTTAGGATTGAACTTATGTTTGCATCAAAAATAAGCAATTCATATGAGCCTTTTACAGATTCTTCAAAAACAAGTTTAGTTTCAATACTGCAATGAACTATAGCGCATACACCTCCACCTCTTTTTCTTTTCCTATCGCATCGAAGTATTTGGTATGTTTTCGCATTATCACCTAGGGTGATACCATCAGGAATGTTTGTTTTCAACCATGTTTCAGAAAAGGAAAGAATCGAGTATTTTTGTTCATCGAGTAATAGTTTAATGTGGTTTTGGTTGTTTACATTTAAAATAGAACGAATATTTGCATATAAAACGTGAATTTTTGGGGATTCCTTGCCCGGACATTCATCCCTTTTTAAAAAGAGTAGAAGTAAGTGTTAGGCTGATTGGGTGTCCGTTGGGACTGGTCTGAAGAGAGGGATAGGGTGGATGCGACTGTTGGGGACGTGAATTATGGAATTGAGGAGAGAGAGGATAGTTTGGCGAATGGTAATGGGGCGAAGGCGGGCGACCGTATTGAGATGGGAGAGCATGCCTGGGCCAC
This sequence comes from Pristionchus entomophagus, assembly GCA_036245825.1. Taxonomy (NCBI): domain Eukaryota; kingdom Metazoa; phylum Nematoda; class Chromadorea; order Rhabditida; family Neodiplogasteridae; genus Pristionchus; species Pristionchus entomophagus. The sequence continues at coordinate 23,113,009 of BTSX01000005.1, forward strand.
ATCTAGGGGATAGTTGTAATTTTTCATAATTGTGTGTGATTCATAATTGTTGCCACTGCTGCCCAATTACTAGCATCTCTCTGAGCTGCTTTCAATTGGGGAAACTCAGGGATACCGTACATAACGATTGCCCTATTTCTCTCAACTTTCTCCACTAGATCGAGCACTCTTTCATCCGTCATCTCCACCACAGTCGAATTCTCCCTCTTATTCTCACCTCGCGACACGGCATGAGTCGGTGGGTGCGCGCAATCACGAGTGGAGTTGTGAGAGCGATTCTTGCCAGGATCATTGATCGAGTCAATATCGATCTTTTTGCTTGAGAGAGCATTATGATTAGGGCTGCGAGCATTCAAATCACGATTAAGTCGTGCTACTGTACTACGAAGATCTTGGTTATCTTGCTCAAGAGAAATGGACTTAGCCTTAAGTAATTGGATCTCCATAGAGTTCTGTTTGTCCTTTGCTTGAAGCGTCTTAACTGCATTCCATAGCTCAGTCACTTCTGCCGCTGATCCACTAATGCAATCTTCAATCAGCTGAATGCACTTGTTAATACGAGGAGTGGCTAACGTGCCAGAATGACGAGATGGTGTTGAATCGATATAATTCATTGTGGGACAGGTCACATAAAGACGGGACTCAAGACAGTGTTAGCTGTTGAGTAACAGTGGGTAAATCGATTTAGCTGCTGAGTGACAAAGGTTTAAGGGGATCAAAAAGACAGCACGGACCTCCTTTTTCAAAGAGCGGCAACAGGGGGAAACCAGTGAGAGAGAAACGACGCAAAAAAAACAAGCCCCGCCCCTCTCGGTGCAGTCACGCACGAAATCAGTTCGGTGGGTCATCATGGCATGGTCAGCAGGCCACCATTTGCGAATTTCAAAAATTTTTAATATAAATTTTTCTTGACAAAATGGCGCCTTCGGACTGATAATTGATCAATATATTGTTCATTTTCTTTGTGTGAAGGTGTCAGTCAGGACAAACGTGCGCAAGGTATACGGTATCCAAGAGTGAAACCGCGGGCAGTAGTGAATTTAACTGAATCTATATTTCTAATGCGCATATTTCGTACTCCAATGAATGGTTTAAACAAACGCAATACATAAAATATAAGAATCGATAAACTAAGAGCTTTATTTGCGCGTTCTTTCTTGAGACTTCAGCACCCGATTTGATAAGGTTTGCGTAATACGATTTTCTAATTTTTGGCATAGACGTCGCTCTCGGCTCATAGAATAAGTAGAGTAAAAAGTGGAATGGGGCATCACGAAATTAATTCCCTAGCAGATAACAACGTTAAGTGCTGAAATTGGAAGGCGAAATTTAGCATGTTTGCGTAATGCGATTTTTGAATTATTTTTTTCTGCGATTCGTTGATATCAGAGCATCATATTTATCTAAAAACTGGAATGAGGCATCTCGAAGTATTCGAAAAATCTAGGGACGGAGGTCGCGAATTTTTGAGTACGCTTTTACGGTTCCTAACTGCGAACTGACCTACCGTATACCAGCTTGTTATTGTTTTAGCCCTATATATTTAAATCTGCTATTAATATAAAATAATTATGGTTCTAAGCAAGTGGTAAATGGGTGTACAAATGAGCTTGGCACAATAATAGGGGCGTACACGACGATAGCACTCAACGGTGCCGCTCACAAGAGGGTGTGCAATGAAAGAGAATGTACCGAATTGTTATTCATAGGAGGGATATTTGAATCAGAGAATCAGGTTATGCAAAAATTTCAAAAATCGATACAGCCGAATTCGGTTTCTGTGACCTCCGAAAACGCCCTTTTCTCCATTGTAAAAATGACTTTCCCTTCCTGTTAGTTTTTGAGAGCTTGTACCTCCCTGTTATTTTCATGAAAAATCTTAGCCGTTATTATCGTTGTTTTGCCGAAAAAATATTTGGTACAGCGGTTTGTATAAACGAGTGGTATTGATGATTCGGGTTACGGTAGTTTCGATGTTGACCAGGTTTAGTGATCGGAATCGTAATGAAGCGTGTTTTCTTTCTAGAGATCGTTTACCGGGCACTCCTGGAGACCAATTGAGTGCACATCTTATTTAAACGTCTGGTTAAAAATCCATATTTATTAGTATAGTCAATTTGCAATTGACGATTTTCATGTTGAAGTCTGACCCAGCACAAGAACTTGAACTCGGCTGATCAAAAAGTTCTCACTCCTCTACGATTTTCGTTATCATTTTTCTTATTATTTTGCCATTATTTTTTGAGAACTAAATTGAAAACTCGGAATGGGGTAGGCTGAGCTTCCATTTGCGCACGAATTTGCGAATTGTTTTGATCATCTGTTGACACGACCTCCGTCCCTACAAAAATCTGTGGAAAACATATTTACAGTGTGATTTTGAATTCCCGCATTTCGACGTTTCCCACACCATGACACGACCTTTGCCGGCTCTCATTTTAGAATTCCCCGTGCGGGGATCCCTAAAGCTGAACGGCAAATTCAGAGATACTTCTGATCTTCGATTTTTCTTCCTTAATATTTCTCAAAAAAAAATCTAATGAACGATCTGCGAGCGGTGCATCTGGGTACGAACTCTAGAAACCCATATTTTTCTTTAACCTTCAATTTTGACCTACTTAACGGTGATCAATCACGCTGCTCCTCAGGCCCTCTGTGAAGGATCCTCAGTCCTACTTAACGCGCCTTTGATCGACCGATTTTGTTGAGAACTCGATTTGCAGGAGCTCTTGCGGATTTTGGGCAATTCTTTATCCCTCCCAAGTGAGCGGAGCCTGTGGTCTCTAGGTATAGCCAGAAGGATAGATATTTCTCTAGAAATGAGATGAATCTGGTAGTTGAGTGATATCCATTCCATCGTCTTCTCTATCCTCTCCTTCTTTCTCCTTCCCCTATCCTCAAAGTAATGGGATGATGTAATTGCAGTGGAGAGTTCGTGTGTCTCTGGCCCATTCGATGCATGAGATGGTGACCATCGTGGGATCGGAGACGGCTGAAACAGGTGGGATGGATGGATCCATTCCAAGCTCAATCAAGAGATTAGTCCATTCTAGATCTCGTCCCTGTATTCGATGCATTGAGAGAAGATGTGGATGAAGTGAGGGGAGGACTACTCAAGAATCTGGCCCATTTGATCGAGGTGAAGAGGAATAGAGGGGACAGAGGGGCATTGAGGGTAGTGCAAAGACCAAGTCGAAATCATGTTACCCCATGCTTAAGAGTGACTCTGACCCAGTGAACAAATGCTTGGCACTAGCAAAAAATCGAATTCGCTCTAAATTTGTGGGATTGTAGTAGCTCAGACGCCACTGGTTTAGTGTTCCAGATCATTCTCCGCTAAATGTAGAGAGGGCAATGGCTATTTTTCAACGGCTGCAAATAAATAGTTTGCTTATTTTAACTAATGCAATCGGTGGTGCTGAATTCAGCAGAGCAAATAAAAGAGCGAAAAAACGCGAAACAACAATGACACAACTATTTAGAAAAATAGCGATTGCGACGCCCTTCTACAGTAATTCCAATTTAGAGCTGAGTCGTTGACTTGTGTCAGATTTAATATTCATGTCCTATTATTTTTTCTTTCACTTTTATTTCACACTTTCTGGCTATTATAAATAAAAGAATGTGATTAAACTTATTTTTAAACAACCTATGCGTGTATCTGAACATTTTTTTAATGCAGAAAGAATTTTTATCTACAGAGACATGTCAATAATCAAATTGAGTTGTCCCTTCATCTTGAGCGACCTCGGGATCGCCGGCGCCTTCTTTTTGGGTCATTTTTGAGGTCATCTGGAATCATGTTCAAATAAAAATAATGAATAAGTAATTAAATAAATAAATAGAAAGAACGCGAGTGATGCCAGTGATTGAATGAGGAGTGAGTTGAAACCATTCAATCGAGGAGATCGATATTCCCGACTGACAATAGGGCCTATTCCAGGTAATCAGCGTGGAGCTAATGGCTTTTACTAAACGATAAGAGTGGTTTAGTTAGGTGGAGCGACCTGCAGAAACCGCAGAGGATGAAAATCGAGCTAAATCGCCGTTTTGGGCTGATTCGCGCCATTCACACGAGGAGATCGATATTCCCGACTGACAATAGCGCCTATTCCAGGTATTCAGCGAGAATCTGAGATCATTAGCAACAAAATCAAAGTGGTTTAGTAAGGTGGAGCGGCCTTTGATAACGATTTTCGACCATTGAAATGTTTGAAGATGTGTCACTTTTGAAACAGAAGCGAAAATCACAGAATTCAGCGATGCCACTTAAATAAAGCATACTTATTGGGTAGAAACGCGACCTAACAAGTGTTTTAATAAGAAAAATGAAAATCTTATCAAAAGAACAAGCAATACAACGCAAATGAAAATCTTGAATCGAGTTTCAGTTCTCGATCCGCAGCGTGGTGTGGTCAGGTATTCTGTCAATCCTGAAAACGCAGAAACTGGTATCGCGTTTTGCACTCTGGGACCCACTCTAGCTAAATGGCGGAAGTTTCAAAAACCTACCGTTTGCTCTTTCGCAATCGTTTCATTCAAGTCATATCTCTAAAATGACGAAATATTCATGTGATCACACACACCAAGTTTCATCACAATCGGATTGAAACTGATCGAGAAATAACGATTTTTCGAAAAAAAAATTCTAACTTTTCAATAATGCTCTTTGGTTTGCCGAACGAGTAACACTTTTTATTTGATTAAGAGACCGGCTCCGTTATTTTCGACCACACTTTGGTCACGGTGCCCCCGGAATGGCAGCCACAAGCCCGTACCCGAGTATTATGAGTACTTTAGTCGTACATTGTTCAAAACATTTTTTATTTTCTGTTACCTCAAATCACCTGGTTGAAAATTGATCCCGTAGGCAAAATGCTCAAAAAATCATATTTTCTCAGCCCGATTAGATAGGTTAAATTGCTCAATTACGTTAACATAAGAGTGTCCCGAGGTATATAATCAGCCGTTAGGATATGACTGTACGCATTACGCAGGCTCCCACTATGCTCATTTTGTGGGACCTTCTCACATGCATCGAAACCTCATTGAGTGGGAATTTTCAATTTTTACGAAAAGCTTCGTTTTTACGTTTGAAGACAGTCAACTGAGGGGTTAGATTGTGATTTAATTCCCTTATGGCCGAATAAATGCCTCAAATGCGTTAGTTCGAAAACTACTCAACCTTTCCAACTGTGTAGCGTTGATTTAAGTCGAAATAACCATACTTCCCGAGATTTTGAAAATATTTTTTTTTCAATTTTGTCGACTTTGCATTTTTCCGACACTTTTTTTGTCCTAACGCAGAAATAACGCAGACATTCACTATTATAATTCGGTAGACCCATCAACTATGCATCGAATCCCTATCAACTAAGCCATTCATATTTTTACGAAAGTCACCATTTTTTCGCTAGAAAACACGTGTTTGAAAAGCTTGAATTCAAATTTATTTTATTGTGATCGATCATGAATACAAAACAGTAAATGGCAGACACTAGTCAACGTTTCTGATTAAGGCGAGTAAATTATCATCGATAAACCCATGATTTGAAACGATGAAAAAAATCGAAAAATTGTAGATCGTTATTCTATCTCCAAAATAAATTTTTCCTTGAAACTTGCAGAACCTAGTTTTTTCGATGATAAGTGACTCGACTCAATGTGAAACGTTGACTAGTGTTTGCCATATACTGTTCTGTATTCATGATCGATCACAATGAAATAAATTTGAATTTGTACCTCTCAAACACGTGTTTTCTAGCGAAAAAATGGTGAATTTCGTAAAAATATGAATGGCTTAGTTGATAGGGATTCGATGCATAGTTGATGGGTCTACCGAATTATAATAGTGAATGTCTGCGTTATTTCTGCGTTAGGACAAAAAAGTGTCGGGAAAATGCAAAGTCGACAAAATTGAAAAAAAATATATTTTCAAAATCTCGGAAGTATGGTTATTTCGACTTAAATCAACGCTACACAATTGGAAACGTTGGTTAGTTTTCGACCTAACGCATTTGAGGCATTTATTCGGCCATAAGGGAATTAAATCACAATCTAACCCCTCAGTTGACTGTCTTCAAACGTAAAAACGACGCTTTTCGTAAAAATTGAAAATTCCCACTCAATGAGGTTTCGATGCATGTGAGAAGGTCCCACAAAATGAGCATAGTGGGAGCCTGCGTTATTTCCTCGTTTTGCAAGAAATCCCAAAAAAGCAAAAAATAAATTTCAAAAATGATTTTCAAATCGAGTACAGTCATATCATAACGGCTGATTATATACCTCGGGACACTCTTATGTTAACGTAATTGAGCAATTTAACCTATCTAATCTGGCTGAGAAAATATGATTTTTTGAGCATTTTGCCTACGGGATCAATTTTCAACCAGGTGATTTGAGGTAACAGAAAATAAAAAATGTTTTGAACAATGTACGACTAAAGTACTCATAATACTCGGGTATGGGCTTGTGGCTGCCATTCCGGGGGCACCGTGACCAAAGGGTGGTCGAAAATGGTCGAAAATAACGGAGCCGGTCTCTTAATCAAACGAGCAACCATCCTGCTATCTTGTGTGTGAAAACTGTAAATAACAATTTGGGATTTTTTTGCTCGAAATTTGTTATTATTTCAATATTTCTATTGTAACGTAATTACAACGATGCAAGAAAACAGATTACTCTATCTATTATAAAGTCAAAATGTCTGTCTGTCAGTTCGTCCATCTGTCTGTCACACTTTTGAAATCTCAATAACTCGCTTTCTAGGCATCGTCCGAGGACAAGTCCTTTACCAATCGAACCACCGAAAACATCTTTTTCAAAATCGATAAAAATTTCATCATCATTACGAAATATTTCATCATCCTTAGGCAATAATCCGTTTTTCACGCCTATTTCGCTTCAAAATCGTCCGTAAAGATCGGCAATAGTGTCAATCGACTCAGAATCGTCAGCACTTCTCACCAACATCAACCTCACGGAACACGGGTCGGTTTGGAGGGGCTTGCTGCTCGCCGATCACGGATCGGTTTGGAGGGGCTTGCTGCTCGCCGATCACGGATCGGTGTGGAGGGGCTTGCTACTCGCCGATCAGATATCGGTTTGGAGGGGCTTGCTGCTCGCCGGTCACATCGGTTTGGAGGGGCTTGCTGCTCGCCGATCACGGATCGGTTTGGAGGGGCTTGCTGCTCGCGCTCCAGTGCTCAGATTTCGCAATCTTTGATTTCGTCATCATTACGAAATGTTCATATTCTCGGTCATAACTCGCTTTAAAATCATCGGAGAGCCTCGGGAGAAGTGCCAATCGACCCCCCATGCTTAGATTTCGCAATTATCGATTTCGTCATCATTACGCAATCTTCACGTTTTTGCTCATAACTCGCTTCAAAATCATCGGAGAGCCTCGGGAGAAGTGCCAATCGACATTTTATGAGCATTTATAAGTTTTATTAAGGATACTTCGGCCATACCGTTGTGAAAAGCTCGTGAGGCTGAGAGCGCGGAGGAAAAGTTGCGATGTAGCCACGGAGCGAAGCGGAGTGGCTACATCGTAACTTTTCCGGAGCACTCCAAGCCTCACGAGCTTTTTGCAACGGTATACGCCCCACTCGCAAGCAAGCGGTGTTTGGCTAATGTGTAAGGCGGCGAAACGTGGCAAAAGGGGATATGTGTTCATGAAATTTGCCTATGTTAAGAAAAGAAACTGAAAAAAAAAATTATGAATGCGGTTTGGACTGAATCATGAACTGACTTTTCAACGAGTTGACCGGGTCCCAAATTGTTATTTACAGTTTTCACACACAAGATAGCAGGATGGTTGCTCGTTTGATTAATCAAATAAATAGTGTTACTCGTTCAGCAAACCAAAGAGCAGTGTTGAGAAGTTTGAATTTTTTCTCGAAAAATCGTTATTTCTCGATCAGTTTCAATCCAATCGGGATGAAACTTTGTGTGTGTGATCACATGAATATTTCGTAATTTTAAAGATATGACTTGATTGAAACGATTGCGAAAGAGCAAACGGTAGGTTTTTGAAACTTCCGCCATTTAGCGGAGAATGATCTGGAACACTAAACCAGTGGCGTCTGAGCTACATTCGTCGAGTACTACCATCCCACACATTTAGAGCGAATTCGATTTTTTTTTTTTTGCTAAAGCATCTGTGCAAGAATGTTCACTAGCTCAGATAGTCACTCTTATTAAAGTACCTGTCCCATTACAGAACATTTCAAATTAGCGGCTAGCCCGCTCAAGCATACTGTAGTTTGGAATGGCTTTGGAATGATTTCTGAATCCAGTCAAAACTACAGTATGCTTATAGATTCGCATTTAAATTTTGCGCACTTAACAATCGATATCGTTCATGGACTAGCCGTGCATATGTAGTTTTCTTTGTTGAGTCTGATACCTTAAGATCATCCTAATGAGCTGGAGGATTACAGGATTTTGAAAGCTTAGGCGTAGTACTTGCTATTAGACTTTTATAACAAGGGATGGTGTTGATGAGTGGATGTGAATGGGCATAGGTCGAAAAGCTAAGTTGGAATAAAATTCAAAAATTCGCTATAAATTAACGTTTGAGAAAAGTCTGCCCTCTATTTGTGGTTCTGATTCGTCTCAGTGCTCTCTATCAAACCTTGTATTTTTCAAAACCCTCTAGCGAATACCGGCGAGAATAAGTCTGCCCGACACTTACAACGTAAAAATTGCGTTTTTCGGGGTTTACATGTTTTCTTTTTGAGAAAAGTCTGCCCTCATTTGGTGATTCTAACTACTCTTGAGCTCCTCTATCTAACCGTATATAGATCTAAATCCCAAGTACTCGGGAGGGCAGACTTTTCGCTAAGTCGGATCCGGACAGCTTTTCGAACTATGTGAATGGGTATAATTGTTGTTGTTCCTTGAGGGTCTTCCACAGTCAGCCAGAATGTCCATGTTGCACAAACTGCCTCATTTCCTCAGAATGGACAGAGAAGGAGAAACCAATTGGAGATTCAGACTCGAATTCGCAAAGTGAGTGTTCGAACCATCACAATTCCAGATATCACGTCTTTACTTTCGAGTTTTAAACAACTGATACTGAAAAATACGTTTCTATCATGTTACATGTTTTGTTGGAAGGGGGTCAGAGAGAAATTAGTAAGGCTAATAATGGTAGTTGTTGCAGGCAATTGCTGTTGTTGTGTGATCTATATTCGATGGAATCGATCAACGTGACAATAGCTGGAATCGCCCTTACTCTGGCTACTGATAAAGTGTCTGATGTGAGAATGGAAGCCAGTCGACTCATGGCAAGAATACTCCATCTCATGGTGGATGAAGAATGGAAGGATAAGGAGAAGACGGAAGAGAGTGATGACATGAGAGAAGAGTCAGTCTCTCCCCCCCCCCCCCCTTCCCCCCATCTCTCTCTCTCTCTCTCTCTCTGTTAGTAAGCAGCGACTGAAGTTGATCTCTTGGATTCAGTATGCCTCTGACCAATGGATTCGTGAGAGATCTCATTAAAGGATTCGCCCTGAGTCAACGATGGAGTCGGAGACAAACGTGAGTTGAGAATGGATATGAAGGTTCGCAAAATCAAAATGAGAAAAAACCATTTCAGCGAACTCCAAAATTAGAAAAATGGGTTTGAGAAGACGAGGGGGGACAGTCTGAGAATGGAATAGTTGTAGATTCTTGCACATGGTGGAGGAATGCCGTCATCTTCTGAGTGAATGCCAACTGGGTTCACTCCTTCTCAAAGAGACAATGGCACTATCGAGTGATGCTGTGCCCAATGTGAGACTCGTCGTTGCAAGAGCACTCACTCCTCCTCTTACTGGTCAGTTGAAGGGGGAAGGAGGGGGAGGGGAGGGGGGGGGGGGTGAAGAGATGATCGATGGAGTAATATTACAGGAGGAGTATGGAGAGATGGAATCATGAATACACTGGAGAAACTGAAGAATGACAGAGATATGGACGTTTCCAGACAGGCACGACTCGCATTGGGGAGTCCTCTCAATAAAGAGGTTAGAAAGGGGGAGGGAGGGGTGAAGGAGGGGGATATCGAAGGAAGTATAATATCAATTCTAATGAAGATTGCTATTCAGATTATCGACGTCTCGAGTCGCGATCTCTCAATTAATCAAGCTGATTTACTTGATTCCAGCGATATGAGTATATGCTCACCATAGATAGACAATCTGGTTCCACTTCATTTACTCTAAACGGTGTCACAACTTGACTGGAAATGACCGAATTGAGCTCTTCTCTATTAAATTCTCATTTGAATACTTATCCCTTTTTTCTTACTGATCTCATCAAATCACTCATCTTTCTTAATTGCGATATAATTATTTTCATTGATTTTCTTTTCTCGATTGTTTCAGATCTTTTATCTCATCGTGATAGCTTGAATAATACTAATTGGTTGTTGTTGAATACCTCCTTTGAAGCGGTTTTATCAAGCCAATATCGTAACACTAGTATGTCGAGTTTAAAAAAAAAAAACTCCATCCAAGCATTTTGTTGAACTCTAATATTGATAGCATTCACAGATGTAGACTAAAGTATTATTTCTGATAAATATATTACTTTTTCTTCTTTTCTCTGGCACTATCCCAGATCGCAGGAAGCCCCGCTACTTTAGACCACGCCCATTGAGCCCTGGGGCTATAAGTGAATTAAGGGATGAAGTATCGAGTAAATTTCACGATCCAGAATCTCATCTAGGTGGAAAATTGAGATAGGTCATGTGGGGGTAAATGAAATGGAGTGGGCGTGGCCTTAAGGGGGCGGGGCTTCCGGCCATCTGGGAAAGTGCCTTTTCTCTCACACAATTGATTATATTTCAAACCATAGATGTTCACTATTGTTTACTAAATCTAGACGATTTTGAATAATCCAAATTTTTATTCGTGTGATTGTGGCATCTTTTTTCTTCAAATGAACAATTTGATCGTCAATGAATAAAAACAGGTGTAATATATGAGTGGCGAATCTATCCATATTGGAGAATGACCGTGAGAGAGAGAGTGAGATGATTAATTGCGAACGTATCTGATAATAATAAAATCGTGCCTATATTTGTATAGGGATGAACTCACTTGGCGGTCCAATCAGTTCTATTATTGGAGACTATTGTTCCATTAGACTTGGATGGGGAGATGAGGGTGCTGGACTGGTTGTTACCACTATTTCCCCCTCCCCCTCCGAGTGAACGAGCACCAAACGTTGGGACGTACCCTGGATTGGAATGATCAAGTGAGATCTCTACCCTGGATTGGAATGATCTAGTGAGATCTCAACCCTGGATTGGAATGATCTAGTGAGGTCTCTACCCTGGATTGGAATGATCAAGTGAGATCTCTACCCTGGATTGGAATGATCTAGTGAGATCTCTACCCTGGATTGGAATGATCAAGTGAGATCTCTACCCTGGATTGGAATGATCTAGTGAGATCTCTACCCTGGATTGGAATGATCAAGTGAGATCTCTACCCTGGATTGGACATTTACATGATCAAGAGAGATCTCTCTAACCGTTGGAAAGATAGAATAGATACTAGCTACTAGTGCATCTACTGCCTACCATAAGCATATTCGAACCGTGCCTGCACACTCGACTTCCCATCCTTTTTCGCACTATTTCGATTGTTTCCAACCTAAGATTCAGAGATTACTAGTGTGAGAATGAGATCTCTCATACTTGATTGGAGACTGCTCCTGGAATATATCTACTTTTGGCCAGATAGAGATCCTTAGCTGTTATCTTGCTGCCTCCTTTCTTTTTGTCGTCTTCGGCAGAACTCAATGCGGGAATTATACATCAATATAATGTTCTTCTTTGTCTGTATCTTGTTTTTCAGAGAGGCTTTACAGTGCATAAGAATAAGGCTCTCGGGGGGGGGGGGGGGGGGGGGCTGACTTTCCATTGACTAGATCCTTCTCTACTTGGATATTCCTGTTGATATGTCTCTCCATCTTCCGAGGGGGTGACAGATTCTCATTATTAGTCATGACCTCGACGAGTGGCTTAAAGAGAAGGAAGAATGAGGAAGAAGAGAGAGAAGAGATGATCACCTTCTTTCCAATGAAGACCTTCGAATCACTATTAGTACTGGCAGCAGTACTCTTTCGTGTGACACCAGGGGCTGGCTGAGATTGGACTGGAGCACCCAATTTACCCCCCACTGAGAAGTATCGAGAACGAAGAGACTGAAGAGATGAATGAGGGAGAGAGGGGGAGAGGGGGGAACGACTGACTAGAATTGCCGATGGACGTTTCTCTGGATTCCATTCCATCATCTCTTTCATCAATTGCAATCCGTCTTTAGATGAAGTGTTTACAATCGATTCAAGAGGAGTGGGCGGAGTCTCTTGGAATCGGAAGTTCATAGCAGTTCCCAGTTGATATCCTTCTGCCCAGTCATCCTCAAGACATCAGTAAGGGAGGGGAGAGGGAGGGGGAGAGGGAGGGGGAGAGGGAGGGTGAGAGGGAGGGGGAGAGGGAGGGGGGAGGGAGGGGGGAGGGAGGATACCTTGGAAGGAGATCCCATCATAGTGACGATCTTGAATAGCTGATCCAGTTCACTCGTGCCAGGGAAAAGAGGGCGAAGCATGTACAATTCTGCCATGATACACCCAACTGCCCAGATATCTATTGGAGAATTATAAGAAGTTGAACGGAGAAGTATCTCCGGTGCACGATACCTAGAAGAGGAATTGTAATGAAGGGGTAGATTCAAATATGGGAATGGAACTGACCATCGAGTGCTAACATAATCAGTGAAAGGAGGTTTAGATCTAATCTCCCGTGCCAATCCAAAATCCGCTATTTTGACCAATTCAGGGCCGTTGCACATAATGTTCTCAGGCTTCATGTCCCGATGGAAAAATCCTGAGTATGAGAAGATGAAGGAATTGGGGGAAGGGATCATTGGGGGAGAGTGGGCAGGGGGAGGGGGAGGGGGAGGGGGAGGGGGAGGGGGAGGGGGAGGGGAGGGGGAGGGGGAGGGGGAGGGGGAGGGGGAGGGGGAGGGGGAGGGGGAGGGGGGGGGAGGGGGAGTGGGAGTGGGCTAACCATTCTTGTGCATGTATGCCAGGCCTTGTAGAACTTGGTAGATAATGTTTCGGATTATGGCCTCAGGGAAGTATCGATCTCTGGTGATACGAAGTAGTCAGAAAGAAGAAGAGGGAGGGGAGGGGGGAGGAGAGGAGAGTACCTGTCCTTCATCAGTTCGTAAAGATTCTCTTTCATGAATTCAAATACGAAGAATAGGACATCATTCTCTCGAATAACCTACATAACTAATATGAAAATGAGATCCTTCATTATTCTAGATACCTCTCTTAGCTTAATGATATTTGGATGGTTCAACTTCTTCAATGATTTAACTTCCCTCAATGCCATTGCTTCCTCCCACGAATAAAATTTTTTCTTCATCCTCAAAATGTGATTGTAATTTGTCCGTTTACTCATGAAGTGGTGACCTTTTGACAGCGACTTTGTCTCCAGTGTCTATCTTCTTAGCCAGTACTACCTCTCCGAAGGTACCATCTCCCAATCTCTTGGTGAGCAGATATCTAAGTGGATGTCTCCATTCACTTCATTCAATTCTTCCATCCTCACCTATCAGCGAGAGTTCCTCCTCCTGGTCCAGCAGACATATCGAATGAGAGATGAAGGAAGGATTATTCTCCCCTTACCAGTCCCGTTATGATCTACTCTCAATCAAGAATACAATTACACAATAATTCGAGATGGACTTCAAGATATTCGCGAAGATGATCGTATTAAACAGCGAAGAGTTCTTTAAGCAACATAAAATACATACGGTAGAAAGAATGAACTAAGAATCGTCTGAATCTATGAAAGAATTCATCGATTACCACCCATTACCCTCTTTTCATTACGGTAACTTGCTTAAAAAAGTGTATATGTGATAAAGGCTTAAAATAATGTGAAAATCGTGTACACTGAATATTGAAACGGAAGACGAGGGAGAAATGAGGAGAGTGGGAAGAGGAAGGGGGAAAGGGAGACAGACACTCAATCGTTGTCAAGGATACGGTTAAGAGAGGGAGAGAAGGACTTAAAAAGAGAACGGAGGTTCGAGAGAAAAGAGGAGAGTGTACTTCAATGACGGAAAGGAGGGAAAAAGAGAATGAAATGATTCCCATGAATTGCTTCATCTATTGAATCATTGCGTAGATAGATCAAGTAGTCACATGAAGATGATCAATGCTCATCAAATTGATTCTGGATCATTTCCCATCTTTCGAACAAAACATTACAAATGATCTCTAATATATCCCTGAGCATTCGAATCCGAAATATTATCTTGAGACATTTAAATGTATTGGGGTTTTAGAAGTAAACGTTCTCGGAAAATTCGCCAAACAGTTACATTTATATATAACGGCATTTCATCGAATTGCCATTTTTCTCTTTTTCTCGCCCTCACCCTCTAGAATTCCGTGATTTAGGAGGCATTTCCAGCAGCACATTCATGAGATAATTGTCTGAATTAAGTGAGACAGGCTGTCATTATCGTTGTTCTTACACAATACCATACCGTAATTATTGTTCTTTGCTTGACGAAAAAAGGAGTGTTCAAGCGAGCGATAGAGTTCGAAACTTCTTTATATACAATAACTGGAAAATGTTATCAATAGAAGAGTGGATTGTAAGTGACCCAGTGTCCTTGTGGCTTATTCTTCGCTGCCTCACACGACGTGAACAAATTCTTATAAGCATCAGTCTTGGTGGGATCTGCCTGGAGAGATGACGCCCCTTCATCCTTCTTTGCCTTCTTCCCTCCAATAATAACGTTATTTGTGATTCTTATATTATCCATCTAATATCAATGTATGGATATCTCACCCTTGTCTTCTTTCTCTTCTTCTCCTTCCTTCCGTTTCTTCGCCTTCTTCTTTTCCAAAGCTTCCTACATTGTATTGCATTGTGTCATTGAACCGTGAAACTTGTATACCTTATATTTCTCTGCGATTTCATGAGGAGGAAACAAGATGAAGGCTTCTTCTTCCTTCCAGACACCTCCACAACCATGACATTTATCACTCTCAAAAGGTATAATATATTGCATTGTGAAGCAGGAATAGTTAATAAATATAGTTATGGTTTATGATTGCAATGAGAAAACCATGTTTGCCCAAAGTGGACGATACATACCTTCACTTCCTGAATGGCCTTTTCGGAGACAACGCATCCACATTTCCAATTGAAGACGAATGGATTGATTCCATTCATAGGAGTAGTCGTCACGGGACATAAGAATGGAGTCTGAGAAGAGATTATGAGAGAATATATTAACAGTCATTCAAGGTCTGGGGGAAATCCTCTGCGAAACGTTATAGGGTAAACATCTTTTCCGGCATATATACATATATGCCTCTGTTGAAATGAGACAGTATGTCCGATAACAATCTGAGGGACTGATCACTCTTAACCAGTTCTATTTTGTGAGCCACTGAGCCGGTAAAAACTAAATATGAGGTCGTATCCTTTGAAACTATATTTTTGCTCATCTTTACTCTGACGGCCCCTACCCAAGTAGCCCTTCTAAGTATGTTGCTGACCGTAATAAGCCATAGAACCGGGGTAAAATAGCCATCCCTAGAGTACTAAATTATAGCATTGGATAAGATTTTAATTTAAATTTAACCTGGTTAGCATCGTCATAAGCATCTCCTCCCTTCTTGTCGGAATCTTTGTAGTCCTTATTATCTGTTAGGCGGAGCTCCTTGACGTCCTTAAATAATGTACGTTTCCAGAATGCCCTTGAACCAAAAACTATAACTAAAGTGATAATAATTCACCTTCATTCCCTTGATGTGGATGCAACTTTGAGGGATAGTTTTGTTAAGGATAGCTTCAATCACTGCTTCCTTGCTGTACATACGTCCCAATCTATCCGCCACAATAGGTTTCTTCAGCTTCTGCTGCGACATCTGGCAGGTTGACATCTGGCAGGACCTAATAATAATAATTTATCTACGCACTAGGCGCAACAAAACAATTAATATAATAATATTATGAGTAGGCGAGGGGATTAGTGCTGTGGATGGTAACGGTAATTAATGAGGGATAAGGCGAACGATGTGAGGGGGATAAGAGAGGGAAGGAGGACGAGTACGGAATGGAACAAAGAGGTCAATGGCAGAATGAATGGTGGATGAAAAATGAGAGTAGAGAATCAGGGTCGGGGCAATCAAGGAACAATGATAGCCAATCGATGGATAAGAGATGAGTGGAAAGGGCAGGATAGTCGACACGGGAATAGTCTCGAATCTTAGAAGAGAGAGGGACAGGGGGATGATAGAGAGAAAGACAGACCAGAGTGGTCGCAGGAAGGGAAAGGAGGATTACTGAGACAGTAGTGACTAGAGAGGAGTCGTTCCCTATATTTCCTCAGGTGTTTTAGAAGTTGGTCTATGCGAAGAAAAAAAAACTAACCTTAAAAATTTTTTGTTAAGTTTCCTCCGCCTTCTTCTTCTTTTAATGAGTTCACATCGTTTAGGAATTGTACCTCCGTCTGCTCCCATGTCGGCTGAAATGAAGGTGATGGGACGTGTAGGAACTCGCGTTTAGGAACTCTCAATCGGTGACGTTTAGGAACCTCTTCAAAAGATCGGGAAGACTATACTCTTAAGATTTATACTCTTAATTTAAATACAGGTGACGTTTTAAAACTATATTATATTGAAAGGCTATCCACCGGTATTCAAATGAAGGGTCTAAACCATCTTCCGATGTTTTGAAAGGGTTCCTAAAGTCCCATCTCCGAAATGAATAGTATTTGAATAGCAGAAGCTCATAGCAAATTGACAAAGAGCTATCGAATTAATGGAACAAATAGAGAATAGTTTCGAAAACTCGTGAAGACACGTCCCCCGATCCATCAACAATTGCAAAAAGTACCGCCTAATTGCACCACAAAATCGACACCTTATTATCAGAATAGTTCACGAGTTTCTCGTACGGAAAACAGTAAAACTAGCTACAAAAAATTACAATTTTGTCAGGTTGGCTGCAAATCAGGCAAATTTCAGAGAAATCCGTGCAAGATTTCCAAAAATTCAATTCATAAAAGTTGCCTGAAACCCTGAATCATCAGGATCAGTCAGGTAGGATGGGTTTGAATTTCGCGGGCCATTCTTGTAAGGGGCGTGGTTAGGCGGTGCTTTTTGCGATTGTCAATGGAGCAGGGGCCGTGTGAAGAGCTACTAACGCTGCCCTCAACATTTGAGGCGAATGCTTACAGTAGTCATCTTTGCATAGCCAAGCACACATGCCGATAATAGCGAAATGATGTTCTTCGCAACAATTTTCAATATTTCTTCTTTTGAATTATGAAGGATTAATGTGAAGTCATGCGAACGGTACGATTAAATATAAACTCTTAAGCGGTATCTGAACTGATTTAGCGAACACTCTTGATTCTCTATGCCATAATCACTCGAGCTGTTGTGTTTCTTCTACAATTAGTCTTCAGTTCATTCGATTTCTCTACGGATGCTTTCAAAGGACCTCAAGGCGAAGCTTGACAAAAATATTAGAGTATCTTAAACTCTCATTTCTCAGAAAGAGAGGGATGGGTTGGACGGATGTTCCGTGGTTTTTCACGGTGGGATTCACTTCAATTCCTACATATCGCTAAGTATGGATACACGTATGAGCATTCTCTCGCCTTCTTCCCATTCTTTCCTACGGTAATTCGGACCGGCTCGAGCCTACTGTAAGTGATTTATAATTATTTGACAACAATCAATATCAATTTTCAGAAGTACAGTATCCACGGGAGTGATCGTTTCCCCAGACAGTATTGTCATAGCTGCTGTATTACTCAACTTTGTTACTTTCATAATCTCCTCTATTCTCATCTACGACATTTCCTTCACTATAACTTCTTCTGTGAAGATCTCCCTTATCTCCTTCTTTCTATTTTCCATTAATCCGTGAGTGGCTATTATCTATTTGTTTTCTACAACTGTATTCAATTGAGAGCATCTATTTTTTTCTCCTCTATATACACGGAATCTGTGTACTGTTGTCTCACCCTCCTTGGTATCCGACTTCTCCTCTCATCGAGATCATCTGTCCTAACTCTACCTCTCACTACTCTTCTCTTCTCATGCTCACTTCTCACGAGGTGTGTCCATCTCGGAAACTCATAGCTGATTTATTCAGATCGAACGGCCTGCTCAACATAGGATATATTGTCTTTTACGATGGACTTCGATTGTTTGGACCAAGAAGAGATCGACTCTGGGATAGAAATATCGGCGTTCAGATGTTCAAGGCATGGAGATACCGAATGATAGATATACCATTCATTCACTCCAGATCGGGGCTTATCTCATCAGAATCGGAACAGCAATCGTGATAATCGTCTTGACTCTTCGTGTTCACTCCATTCGACAGAGAATTCGATTCTGTTCCGAAACTCCCAAGTATCTACCGCAATCGATAGTTGAATTTGGACAAGAACAGAATTTGAAGATCGTGGGAACTCATGTTCCTTGGTGCAGGTTCCATATTTATATCTCGATTAATATGAGTAGTATGAATTTAAGCGAAACTTCGCTAGTCTATCCTTCTTTCTATTCATCGATCCAAGATCGATTCTGGGATGTCAGTTGCTTCGGATATTGGAAGGTTGTCAACCCCCCCCCCCCTCCTTCTCAAAGTAGACCAATTCCTTTGTTTAGATACAGAAGATACCGTGTTTCCTACTCGCAATACCTTCTCTATTCTTCACTTTCTACTGTGCTAGTCGAGTTATCAATCGATTGATGCACAATGGGTAAGTTTCATTGACTCCTTCATCAGAATGATAATATTATTCAGATTGGAATGGTTAATGAACTCACATGGCGATTCTCTTCCCTTTGCAATACACAGCATTACTCTGGCTATTCCCGCTCTTTTGATCTACAACGTTGAAGTGAGTCTCCCCCCCCCCTCCCCCCACCCATTCTCCTCTCTTCTCTTCAGGTGTTCACTCGAATCGTCTTCTCTTCATCACCCTTTCTCTATATTGAATTAGCACGGATAATTCACGAACGGACTCCAAACGTGGCATCAGAAGATTTAGGAAAGCCTCGTATGTTCCCATTCCTACCGTATCTACTGTATCGAAGAGATATATGTTGTCTCATATCTACATATTTCTTCCTTTATTACTCATTGGGCACTGCAATGCACTCCTCATTTCTGCCATTCACTTGAGTTTTATCCTTGCTCTTTGATCTCAACAATTAACAGAATAAATCTACCCTCCGAAATACGGAGTTCGTATCTTCACTTTCCAATGCAAAACTGTTGCATTATAGTAGAGATGAGTTGATCGTTGGTCTCTGCCCTTCCCCATCCTATCGATGCCATCTCAATACCAATCTTTATATACTCTCTCTGCTAATGGAGACAAACCTGTAGAATCTCATTGATCAATCCGATATCATCATGTGATAGACATTCTTCCACCAATTTCTCCACCTTAAAATCAATGAATCTCTCCATCAATCCAATTCACTTCATTGTCGTACCTCATCCATTCCAGCAGAGAGAGTTAATTCGGCATTAGGCGGACACATTTCTAGCACCATTTCCTCTAATTTATTCTCAAGAGAGTGACATCCATTGACTGACGTTGCTACTGTATACACCTGAAATTACGGATATTAAATAGTAATGAATATATTTGGAATACTTCTGAATGATGGAGAGGGGGAGTAGATGGTAATAGATCAGCCTTGTTCCTGTTTATTGATCCAATAAATGCATGTTCCATCCCCCTCCTCACCTGACAACAAGAGATGGGATATGGGATGGAAGGAGAGAGATTATGTGAGTATCGACATGAGATGAGTCCGTGACATCCTTCACCACCACAATCAGATCAGCCTCTCTCATTCTGGTGAATAATCCAAGAATGGATAGACGGATGCAAAGAATGCATACCTCTGGATAGTTCTCTCGATTCCTTGCCTCTCAATGGGGTCATGGGATGAATGAATTCCCGCTGTATCTTCTATGGTAACATTTATCCCACCAATCAATCTCTTAATCTCGAGTGAATCTCTTGTCGTACCAGGGACAGAAGAGACGATCGCTCTATCGAATCCACCTTAACATCCTCCTTCTCAATCTATTTGATTGCAAGATACGGAGAGATATCTCACTCACACAGTCGATTGAATAAGGATGATTTCCCCGCATTGGGCCTTCCAACCAATACAATCCTTATTCCATTTCTCACTCGATTTCCAGCTGTTCCTTTCCTTCGTTTATCTTTTATTTCATTCAACAGATCTTGGATATCTCTCCGTATCTCATTCGGATCAGATCGCACATCTTCTCCGAAATCAGCCAACACCGCGAGTTTACCCCTCAAAATTGAATGAGAAAGGGAGTGAGATGATAATGATACCGTATGCGTGTGATTGAATGTTGTAACCAATCTCCTTGGGCCAATGCCTGAAATTGAGTGAATGGGGGATGATAAGAGGGAATAGAGCAACTCTATGAGCTTGATTCAACTGCCGAGGGGTGCTTGATTGGAGAAGTGCCCCTAGGGCATTAACCTCATGCACATTCATCTTCCCATTCACAAGAGCCCTTCAATTTATATTTATGGACTGACTTCTCCTACTAATACCTCTTGGTAAATTCTCCTGCAGATGCGTGTCTCATACCGGGAAGGCTGGACAGAGTATGCGACATTCTTTCCACGATAGCTTTGCTTCCGTGGATGAATATCTATAAGATAGGGTCTTCCATTGCTCAGCGAGGTAATTGAAAACAGGAGTGTGTAATTAATTTCCCGCACATTCCCCCCCCCCCCAAGCCCTCACGTTTCTCAAGCTCTCACGTCTTTCTAACAGGCAATAGAACATGAAAAATGAGAAGTGCTAAAAAGACTCCTGTTGGAAAGAGTGAGTGTGGGATTGGAGAGGAAGAGAGAGAGAGGCAAGTCGGGGAGTACGGTAGGGTACAAAGTTCAGAGTTGAGAGAGACAGGTTAAAATGAGAGAGATTATGAGAAATAATGAATCTGACCTCAGAAGTATCTTCTCCAGTGTATGTTGCAGGACCTCAATCAAAACTTTAGGACATTTATCACCATTATCCATCACTGTACGAGAAACACCTCTACATAAATTTTTTTTAAAAATAGATCAGACCGTTATTATCTGGGAGTGGTGACATTTCCGCAAATGGACACAATTCGATAGTTCCTACGACCTTGGGAGGAATGTCATTCATATCAGCATAGACTTCTTTTCATTTAAAAGTATTTTGATCTTTGAACTTCGGATGATCAAAGATCAAATATCAAATTACATAACAACGAAGATAAATCGATGCTGATATGAATGACATTCCTCAAAAGGTCGTGGGATGGGTAACTATATTTGTGGAAATGTCGTTGCGGAATTGTCACCTCTCCGTTTTCTGTAATGGGTTGCTCAGCCCATACTCGCTAGAGCTCTGGCGATACATGTTGAGGTTTTTTCCAAGTCGTTTTTCGCAAATTATTAAAATATCTACCTGGGAAATGGACCGCCATTGCAACGTCGAACAATTTCCCTCCAGAATCGTACAATTTCCTAAATATTTAACTAAACGGAAATCTAATGAGGATCTATACGTATAGTGCATGTATCGCGGCTTAAAAATTGTCTTCTTTGTCATTTGAACCAAGGCATCCTTGCTTCTAGGGCCTGATAAGAATTCAATGAATTATCCAGAGGGGGGATCTCGCACCTGATAATCTGAATATGGCGAGTGCCGCTGGTAATGATCCCGAGGAGAGAGCAAATATTGTACTCATCTTCAAAAATTATCTACTTAAATTTTTTCGCGAATTCGATGGATTGAAATACGAGCACGACTTCAATAACATTTCACTTATAACCATATAACGAAAGACACAAGGAATATGTTTATTGATTCTGCATATTATCATTGAAAAAGCAGTATGACAATCAAACATGACATAAATATGTACAGTATGAACAGTTACTTATATATGAGGGAATGCTCAATTGCATGCCATTTTGCTATCGTTGAGCAGCTCGTTGTTGTAAATTTTTAATACATTCGTTAAGAGGCGGATTTTTTGAATCCCTAATATACGTTACGATAGACTTAGGAAGGTACTGGAAAGGAAGAGAATTACTTACAATCTTCTGTCTCGACAAGAATTGAAGAGAAGGGACACAGTCACGTTTCGTGAGAGGAGTAGTGAGAGAGAATAACACGTTATTGAAGACGTTATCCTTCTGAAGGAGCAATTCCAAATCCCGTCGTTGCAAAAGATAGGCAAAAGCATCCATAGGCCCATCCACTTTGCAATCCATCAATTTTGCAGCGAATCTTCTAATCGAATGGATGATCAGATCGTCGGCACGAGAATGAAGAACCTAATGGATCAACATCAGAGCATCAGAGCCGGATATAACACAGACGTCCAGATATATTTGAGATATTCCCCACAGTCTAGAGTAAACGACTTCCTAACCAAAGGATTAACTTTGTGGCACACTTTTCACTTCCAGGGAGTAAGTCAGATTTCATGAACGGCGATTCGGAGACTCATCATATGATATATATTCTGGCACTTCTTTACTTAATGGGACAAGCTCCGCCCCTTTTACTTGTCTTACACTTGTCTTGTAAGAATGCATTTGTCATCGTATAGGTTTAAAATTGTCATCCTGAAAAATATTGGCACTTTCCTAGATCGCAACCAAGACCCGCCTCATTTAAAGGGGCGGGCCACGCCCACTTCTTTCTTACCTTTCTCCCTAATCGGGTTACTGGCTATGATTACATTGATTTTGACCAAAAAATGAACTTTCTCGAGCTAAACTTTTTTTTCCACATTTTGACGACTCCGAGCGGAAATACGCCAGAAACGCCTATTCTCAGGAGATGTTGTGACTATGACTTTCTGACCAAAAATAGTCTCAGAATGAGCACAAAAGAAAAAATTAAAAATCGCAGAATAGTCTGACAAAAGGCGTATTTTTGCTCGTAAAATTTGGGCCAAAATCGACAATTTTCCAGCATTCTGCCGCCGAAATGAGGTTGTCCCGGACCTCATCACTCCGCGTGGAATACGCACTTAGGAGTAAATTTGAATGAGAAATTGAGGATCGGCTATTTATTGGCCGATCTGGGCTTCTGGAAAAGAGCCGAGAAATCGAAGGAACAAATATTTTTCAAGATGAAAATTTGAAAACTTTATGATAGCATAACTTTTTTTCCACAGATGAGCTAGCTCTTCACTTTCAATTGTAAAAAGGCTTATCTCGTCGAGAAATTTCATAATATCTATACTACTATATAAAGCGCAAACGTCTGTGTGTTTGTCTGTCCGGTATGGACGTCATGCCAACGTTTGGCTAAGCTTAGCTCATCAAATATCAACCAAAGATCAAAGATCAAACTACAAACTACAACAGTATGGACGTCCTGCCAACTTTTGGCCAGTGTTTTTCCCCGACGTAGTCGGGGGGGGGGGGGGGGGGGGCGGTATATCATATGAGGGATCTCCGAAGCGCCGCTCATGAGATCTGACTTACCCCCTGGAAGCGTTAAGTGTGCCACAGGAAATGGAGCTTTAAAGATACGGCGTTCTAAGGTAAATTTTCGGTCTCTACACCCAAAGAGCACCCCATGTAGCATTATCAAAGGTCGCAACATCGTTGTACGGAACTATCTCCACTATATCGAAAATCCTGTGATAAAACTTTTTTCAAATTGAAAAAATCGAATTTCACGAGCCTCGTTCGTTTGATCCCCATCCATACTTTCAATAATCAACAAGGTAATGACATAAATATATCGCAGTGCGTTGGCGTAATTCTCGCCTCCCCTCCGTACAGCAAAATGTAACACTCTAATTTTTTGACAAAATATTATAGCCATAGGTGTCCCTCAACGATTTCTGTCACACACTATCTCATGTGACCTCAATTTGCATATTTATTGAGCCTGGATTATCGGCAATTTTTTTCACGTTTTCAGGCACTGAGAAAGCCAATGATGACCAAATTGAATAAAAAATGAGCTCCTGGCCCAGTCCTGGGTCATTTTCATACGCTGATCACGCCTGTTTTATTGATTTTTGTTGAATCTTAACATTTGTATATTCATCGAAATTTCTATCGCATTGTTCTCGAGAACCAGGGCGTAGTTTTACTAAATTTTAAAAAATATGTTGTAGCCCTAGGAGAGGGCTCCACAACAAGCTCAAATTCGATCCAATCCTAGTCGGTCATATAAGTTAAATCCTTAAAGAACGCTAAATTTCTAATCGGGAGTAACCCTCTCATTCCCCCCATTCCGCACCCTTCACCCCGCCCGTGCGGTGTGAAATAACTACAATGAAACTCAACCCATTTCTCCCTCTCGACTCATTGGCGAACGTGTGCTTTCGACATCTGACTAATCCCCTGGCTGCTTTCTCGATCTCTAGCCCCAAATTATATTTATGCTGTGACTTGATTCAAAATGAAAAAACGCCATCTGAAGCGTATTGTTTTCAGAAGAAAGCTGCAGTAGCCAATATAACTACTGTTGCGAGCAAGAGGAAATACGAGAGTTCCGAGGATGAATAGGAGGAATCAGAAGATGAATATCAGGAAGAATTGCATGAGAAGATTTATGACGAGATCATCCTTGCCACGCTCATTGGAGAGGTCTCAGACGATGCATGCACGAAGTATGGGCCTGCAGTTCCTATTCCGGGGGGGGGGGGGGGGGGGGGGGGCGTGACCGGGAGGTGGTCCTAAATTACCGATCCGCTCTCTTAACTGGGATCTTAACCAACGCTACCATGGCCAGCTGGTGGCCGGGTGGTGTAGAGAGAGTTGACTGCTAATCGAGGGGACGCTGGTTCGACACCCGCTCTATCCTTTTTTTTTGTTTTGCTGTTTTTTTAACAAGATTTCTACAACTTGCAAACAGTAGAAACAGTAGTAGTGATAATTTGTATCGTTTTAGCAAGCAGGGGAATGTGAGGAGAACTTATTTTTTCAAGATTAATTTTTTTTTCGACTTTGGCCATTTTTCACCATGTGGTCTGTTTTTTTTGGGTCGAAAAGTCGAATTCTCTGAATGAAGTCTCTAGTAGAGTTTCTTGCGTATTTTTGCACGTAGAAATCGAATCTGCTAACTAGAGCTCATGAAACTTCCGAATAAAAGAAGCTGTGATCACAATTTCTTGTACAGTCCGTATTTTCGGGGCATAACTTGTTTATTTCGAGGTTTCATGATCTCTAGGTAGCAGATTCGTTTTCTACGTGCAAAAATACGCCAGAAACTCTACTAGAGACTTCATTCAGAGAATTCGACTTTTCGACCCAAAAAAACAGACCCAAGGGGACCAAAAACAGACCAAAAAAATAAGTTCTCCTCACATTCCCCTGCTTGCTAAAACGATACAAATTATCACTACTACTGTTTTTACTGTTTGCAAGTTGTAGAAATCTTGTAAAAAACAGCAAAACAAAAACACACCACCCGGTAGCGTTGGTTAAGATCCCAGTTAAATACTACCGATAATGATATCTCGCTTCTACAGCTTTATTCGGAACTTTTGAAATGCCATTGTCAACGTAGTCGAATTAGTCTACCGTAAAAGATTCGTGAAGATCGGGATATGTGTCCTCAGACCATTCCCTTGCAAGTTAACGCAAAAGAGAAATTGGATCGATCTCGATCGGTTGAGATAATATGATTTTTCATGGAAAATATCATTTCTCCCCTCGCAGAGACAGTAACCACAAATAAACAACGGTTTATCAAATACGGGACCAAGACTCTCTTGACATTCAAGCGTGAGCCCATGGTTCTCATTGCTAGCTCAGCGGTTCCGGGGGGTGGTCCAAAATAACCGAGCCGGTCTCTTAAGAAACTAGATTGGCAAATTACCAGCATACTGTAGCGAAAAACTGAACTGTAAGGGTTTTCCGTTCTTTTTCGCGCAAATTTCAAAAACGTAAAACTACAAACTGCAAACTAAACTATCCTCATTTCCCACGATCTCTCGCCCACGTTGAATGAACATACTTGGCGCCTTTTTCGGGTCTTACAGGGATTTCGTGAGGACGGTGATTAGAGTTATTTTGGAATTTATTTTTGCACGGCCTCCGGAGCGCCGACATAGGACAAAAGAAAACGTTGAGAACTACAAACTACAAAATCGAGTTGAAGTTGCCTGATTATCACTTTGGTTAACTAGAACCGCGAAGCGCCGAAAAACGGTAATCCCTGATTCTCAATCTCAGTTCTCGATTCGGTCGCTAAACATAGAAAAACTAATTGAAAATCAGGGTTTTGCACCGCTCAAACCTGAGAATCGAAAAATAAAAAAAACTGAAATCTGAAATCAGGGTATGTCGCTATGAGACCAACGTTTAAATTGATAATCAGGCAACCTGAAAATACTGTATGATGATTGAAAGCCCGCTCGTATTTCCTGATTTCCCCTGATTTGCTGCGACATTTTCCGCTTGTCTTATGTTGTCGATTAATTGTAAGAGGCCGCCCACTGAACTCGCCTCGCCTCTAGAGGAGAAGCGGATGAGCGCATTGGTTTGAAAGGCCGTGTCCATCAGTTATTTGACAAGGTTTGCCTCCAGCGATCTCGGAAAAAAACTTGCCAAAAGTTCGAGTCCTGCTCACTTCCGGGTATTGTGAAATCAAAACCCGGAAGGCACATCACGAAAATAATCAGTTAGCTAATTAAAAATGAGGAATTCGCAAAGTATGCACTTTTCACCGACGATTTAAAAACATGTTTGCCTCCACATTCCTAATATTTTTATAGGTGCTTTGTTACCAGACTTTAGTATTCATGATAAGAATGAAAAGGCGCATTCACAGCCCGTCAGCGGTTCGGGATGATAAATGTTTCGCGTTCACGCGTTGCGGTTCAGTTCGGCGGCGCGACATGTGCATGGCGGGACATGCATTTTATAAACCATCGCTATACTCGAGAACTCTTATCAATATACTCTATTTTGTACACAATACAAAGGCTCCGTTAGCTATTGCATGCAGTAATTATGGATATGACGCAAAAATACTCGTTTGAAAGTCCTGCTTGTGAAGGTTCACTGTGATTCACAAAAAAGAGCATCAAACCTTTGGTTGTGTAAAGATCCCTATTTATGATAGCCTAAAATGATAGTACTTGCATACGCTACAACTCTACAGAGCGAAAATTTGATTTAAAATTTTGCTCGATTATTTAGAAGTGATTGAACATTTCAGACACGATAAAAGGGTTTCACGGAGATGGTCATCACTTGTTGAATTCTGCTTTAAATGACACTTCCTATAGCTACAAATGTTCGCAAAGACATTGCCCAGGACCCTACAGAGCGAAAATTAAGAGAAAATTTTATTACGATTTTATAAATATTTGTAAATGGGCAAAACGATCAAAAACAGCGAAAAAGTCACAGCACTACACACAAAGTGGGAAACTGGGGAATCGGCCGATTGGCGCACGCGCCCCACACCACCGAACCGCCCCTGCCTATTTAACGCGCTGTGGCATTCCGAAATAATCTGTTAATCCTGGAAAATAGGGACCACCGAACCGGAAAAGTTAGACTCAGAGCCGGGAAAGGGTGTCTCCGGGAGAAACGTCGAAAACCCGCGAATTCAAATTTACACTAAATTTTGGTTTCCTTTGAATTTATCGATTTTAGGCTAATGCGCCTCTTCATTTATTTAAGAAATGTAAAGCTCGCATCACAAATATTCACATATGAAATTAAAATTCTACCATCCCGAGTCTTTAATTTTGATTGCGAAATTCCTGGTTTTTTGTGTTTTATTGGATAGAAATAGTTTCAGGGGATGCGCCTCTGACTTTTTCTCATTGATTCGTTCTACAACCGTTAATTAAGCGTTGTGCAAAAAATAAAATAAATCTGTGCACGCCCGATTTAGCGAAATCACTGCCATTCTTTTAAAAAAAACGACGAAAATCTTATAGCCATAGGTGTCCCTCGTTGAGGGACACCTATGGCTATAAGATTCAGTCAAAAAATAGGGTGTTCGATTTTGCAGTACGGATTTCTCCAGAAAGTGGCGAGAATTACGCGAACGCACAGATATGCTCACCTTTTCTTCCGTCCTATAGCTTAATGAGAAAACCGAAGAAGCTGAGCGACTATCTCGGAGCAGAAAACTGAAGAAGAAAAATATAAAATAATATTGCACGCAGAAATTAGCCGAATATACTTACGTTCCCGGAGGACAACACATGAGAAGTGCTTCCGCATATTTCCAGCTCAAATCACCCCAGTACCTGAAAGGACGATGCAATTTATAAGGTGCTCAACTAATATAATGTCAAATACTACTATCAAAATATTTTCGATTACATTTTAAAATATAATCGATCACTCCGAGCAGGACGAAACAAGAAGGATCTCACCAATCGCAATTCTGCACATGTAGAATCAAATGAGCACGAGACGGGTCAGAGCTACCTTTCCACATCACCCAGAAATCGGTATAAAAGCGAGTGACGAATCGTGATACGAATTCGAAAAGCACATGAAACACCGTGTTTCAAACACGTGAGGACTTTAGGGGCAGAACCGGAAGCCCGCATTCCGGCCCAGCAGCCCGTGCACCAACTCCGCGCGCGTTTCAAAATATTTTCCCGCTCGAGCGAGATCTCTTCCCCAGTTCCGAAAATTACTCCACTCATATTACGCAAACGTTCATCGTATATGTAAAAATGCCAATGTATCAATTGTCTTTGATCATGATACGGTTAGATCCCGTCATTCCAGTTCTGACCAGATGAGCGCACCGATTCTCAATCACGAGGTATTCAAGAAACGACTGAGAAAGTTGTACCAATTCTGGGTAAGGTTTTCAACAGTTTGATCTCAGTGTTGAAATTAACTACAGGATAAGGATGTCGATGGATTGGGTTCAGTGGAAAGCTTCGTTGTGTTGGTAGGAAGGGACCCCAATGCGAAGCCCTATTCGAAAAGCAACGCCTTCCAGGTAATTTTTGTCACTCGAGAAACCCCCGAAAATGGCCAACTTTTAAAAGATATGGCTATACACATGTGAACTGGATGATACACTTGCTGTGGCTACGAAAGATAAACTAGTGATTCTTGGAAGTGGAAAGAAGGCGGCATTCTTCGAAAGTGTAGTGGGAGAAGGAGGTAATGGACTACCAGCCATCGAAGTAATCCACAGAAACAAGGTTCGTTACTATTTAGGTTATCATTTACACATTAAATATTCCTAACGTATATCTTTTCCCGCGTATTCGAAATAATACTACCGTACGAAAGTTGATATAATCTTTCAGGTGAGCAAAGATAAGGATAACTTTGCTCAACTGATTGGAATGATCGAAAGCTCTGGAAAGGAAGTTGGATGCTTCATGAAGGACAAATTCAAGAATGAATTCGTGGAGTCATGGGAAGATGCACTAAATGAAGCTGGAGTGAAGAAGGTTAGACGAATGAAAATATGGAAATCTAATAAGTGGA
Source organism: Pristionchus entomophagus (assembly GCA_036245825.1). Classification (NCBI taxonomy): domain Eukaryota; kingdom Metazoa; phylum Nematoda; class Chromadorea; order Rhabditida; family Neodiplogasteridae; genus Pristionchus; species Pristionchus entomophagus. The sequence continues at coordinate 23,142,561 of BTSX01000005.1, forward strand.
GTATTTAGATTGATATGAGCACATCATTTATGAAGTTATTGGCAGTGAAAGACAGTGATGAAGTTTCTCTTATCAAGTAAGTGAATCTTTATCTTGTTGTTCCTATCATATATTGGTCATTTTGAGGAATGCGGCAAATGTGTCTGTAAACTCGTGGGGAAATATTAAGAAAGTGGTGGTTGATCTGATCGATAATGAGACGGTGAGTGATTGACTTCATGCACTTTGTGTATATTGTATTTGCAGAAGAAGAAGATGAGTGATCTGGCAATGAAAGTGGACGAGTCAATGAGTGATATACAAGTGCAGGTGAGAAGAGACGAGGATGGAAAGAGAGAAAGGAGAGTAATGACTCATACACATTGAAGGGAGCTCTTGCTAAGAAGAAGAATATCGAGAACTGTTACGATACAATCATGCAATCGGGAGGATCATACAGTTTCAAGTGGAGTACTCCCACGTAACAATCCCCACTTACTCATCACTATTTCACTCTCATTTGTAGATCTGATAGCAGAATTCACTTCGGTGCCATTACAACCAGTCTTGGAGCCAAGTTTGAGGTTGGACTTTAGACATGACATTTCTGGAATAATCTGGACGATTCCAGAATTACTGCTCCAATCTGGCTCGAACTCTTCTTGTGCAACCATCGAAAGAACTGGAGGAAGCATATGAGAGTGTCCTCGCTGCTGAATTGAAACTGATTGAGTCACTCAAGTTAGTTGATTGATGGATGATTGAATGGATTGGATGAAGTCAGTGTGATTTTCCTGATTCCAGACCGGGAACTCGTCTCAAGGATGCATATGAGGCTGCAGTCAACACACTCAAACTAGAACTCAGAGAGAAACTGTATAAGAAGGAATTGGGGTGAGGGATGTTGCGCTTCTCATTTTTACCATAAATCTCAGAGGGAAATGCCCCTTCTGAGATTTATGGTCACATATACTGATGTTTAAAAAGAAAATGGAGTTGGGGTGTAAAGTAACTTTACTTAAATGCCAATGCCTGGATTAATCTGTACGTATTACTGTAAAGGAAAATTGTAGATAATTGTAGATTCCTGACTGGAATCGAATTCCGAGAGGCTGCGTTCACTATCTCAGCCGATTCAGAAGCTGTTGTCAAGGCAGGAATGGTATTCATCGTATCGATTGGAGTGGCTCCACTTGGGAAGGAAGATGCCAAGAAGGATACGGTATGCATGAGAGAGAGTGGGGGGGGGAAGAAGGAAGGGATTGGATTGCAGAGAGAAGCCGCTGTCCTTCTATCTGATACTATTCTCGTATGTGAAGATGGACCGAACGAGATACTCACTGAGAAGGCCAAGAGTCGATTGAGAAGTAATATGGTGAGAATCAAGGAGAATGAGGAGGAAGAAGATACCAGAAGAAGATCCGATAATAAGGTATGAGATGAGAGATGAAAGATGAGATATAATGGATGATAAGGAGAAGAAGGATATGGGACGGGGAAAGAGAAGTGTCGTATTGAGTGACCAGACGAGGAATAAGACGACGAATGAAGAGAAGAGAAAGGAACATCAGGTAGGATTTGATTGATGATGGAATGAAATATCAATGGAGAATGGTTAAGAAAGAACTGGCTGAATCACTGAATGAAGCTGCTAAGAAGAGACTGGCTGAGAAAACAGGAAGTGAAGAACAGAAGAAGTGAGTGGGAATATTGATTGGAGAAGAATTGTGTGAATAGTGGTATTGAGGACAAAGAAGTCGAATGTCTCATACAAGTCGATGGAGAAATTCCCCACTGATTCAGATGTTCGCAATCTCTCAGTGTATGTGGGTGAGTGAATGAGAGAGAGAGAGAGAGAAAGGGAAGTAGTGAGAAGGACGGAATAATTGTTAGTTTGGCAGATAAGAAGCATGACACAGTCATCCTTCCCATATTCGGTGTCCCTGTTCCCTTCCACATCTCGATGATAAAGGTAAGAGAGATTGAAACAATCGGAGGAAGATATGCCGTGACGGAAAGGGAGGATATGATATTCCAGAATTGTTCCCAATCGGTGGAGGGAGATTATACTTATCTTCGTGTCAATTTCACCCACCCCGGAAGTCAAGTGAGTCATAGTCATTCATTCATCAAGGTATAATCTGTTGAACGGAATTGAGGTGGGAAAGGATCCTCTGTTCCCCAATCCTTTTGCTGAGTACGTGAAGGAACTGACATACCGAGCCAGTAACATGAAGGTGAGGGAGGGGGAGGGGGGGATGGATTGAGAATGGATTGATTACAGGAACCGGGAGAGATCTGTGCTAGTAGTAACAATCTGGCCACGGCCTTCCGTCTCATCAAGGAAATGCAGAAGAAGTTTAGAACTGAGGAAGCAGAGGAACGAGAGAAAGAAGGAGCAGTGAAACAGGATAAACTACTTCTCTCCCTGGCTAAAGCTAATCCCAAGATGAAGGATCTGTGAGTAATAGATGATTGTTGTGATGAGAGGGAGAGATGGATGAATGGATTCCTTGTTTCAGATACATCCGTCCCAATATAATAGCCAAGAAGATATCGGGATCATTGGAGGCACACACGAATGGATTCAGATACACTTCACTCAGAGGAGACAAGATCGACGTACTCTATAATAATGTCAAGCACGCATTCTATCAGGTGAGCAGGGAAGGGGAGAGGAGGGGGAGCCCATTAATTACAGCCGTGTGACAATGAGATGCTCATCCTCCTCCATTTCCATCTCAAACATCCCGTATTGTGGGGGAAGAAGAAGTATCAAGACATCCAGGTGAGTACTGTAGAATCGAAGGATGGTGTCAGTATACTGTAGATGTGGAGAGGGAGAGAGAAGGAGAGATACGACTTAATCATGGTTGTTTCAGTTCTACACGGAAGTGGGAGAAGTGACAACTGATCTGGGGAAGTATCATCATATGCAAGATAGAGATGATATCCAATCAGAACAGGTATAGAAGGAGAGGAGGGGAAGGGGGGGGGGAGAGAAGAGAAGAGAAGATTGATTCAGATGGAACGAGAGATGAGACGTAAACTGAACGAGGCATTCAAGTCATTCACTACCAAAGTGGAGAAACAGACGAATGAGGCACTCGACTTCGATTCTCCCTTCAATGAACTGGGATTCATGGGGACTCCCCATCGATCCAATTGCATTCTCAAGCCAACCTCCTCTTGTCTCATCAATCTCACTGAATGGCCACCCTTCGTTGTCACTCTTGAAGAGGTGAGTGGGGAGGGGGAGGGGGATAATGTTATTGTCTCTTATTAGGTAGAACTGGTGCATCTGGAAAGAGTTCACTTCGCACTCAAAAACTTCGATATGGTCTTCATCTTCAAGGACTATAATAGAAAGACTCAGATGGTGACTTCCGTCCCCATGACTAGCATCGATTCAATCAAGGTATCAAGTGGGAGAGGGGAGAGGGGGAGAGAGACAAGGACTATTGCAGGAATGGCTCAATTCGTGTGATATTCGCTATACTGAAGGCCCTCAATCACTCAATTGGCCCAAGATCATGAAGCATATTGTTGAGGATCCAGAAGTAAGTGTGAAAAAAAATGTTTTCTATTAGTTTCCCGAAAGGATCACAGTAGAGGGAAGGGAATTTTTCTACTAGGGCTACAGTAGGGGGCACTAGGTCGGATGAAAACCACGAAAAATCGTCTTCTAGTATTCTCTGATTAAGTTCAACATGGTATAGAGAGGAAACCTCCAATATACCTACTAGGAGAATATTTTTTGAGAATTGAATTAGATGTGAGACGGAATAGAAAATGAGATGATTCCCTTTGCAGAAGTTTTTCGAAGAAGGAGGATGGAATTTCCTTGGAGGAGATTCAGATGCGGAGGATGAGGATGAAGATGAGAGTGAAGAGGAAGGATATATAGAAAGTGAGTGAAGATTTATCTTTTTATGATTAAGATTGAACATGAAAGATTTATGACCAGCCATTCTTTGAAGGTTCATCGGGAAGTGAATCGGATAGTGACGAGGATGAGAGTGAGGGAGAGGAGACAGAGAGTGATGGAGATGATGATGGGTCACTTGATAGTGATGAGAGCAGTGGAAAGGATTGGAGTGATCTGGAAGAAGAAGCAGCTAGAGATGACAAGAGAAAGGAGAAAGATCAATTGGAGAAGGGAGGAGATAGAGATAGAGATAGAAAGAGAAGAGATCATCATCACAAGGGAGGTCCTCCTTCCAAGAAGAGGAGGTAGAGACCCCCCCCTCCCCTTCTCCACCCCTGTCATTTTTTTTATATTCTTCGTTTAATTTCCCTTGTTTTATATTTATTATGTTCGATAAACAACGGTGATCATGCGACTTTGTTCATTGCCACAACTGACCAGTAGAGGTCAATTTAATCAATTTCACAGATGGAATAATCATTTGGGTTGCATTCTTATGAATTTAGATGACTTTATTTTGCTTTATTCTTGATATTTCGGTGCTTCCATCAAATGCATCTCATATTCAGCTTTAGTACATAAGATACATTCCTAATCGAAATGTTTAATGATCTTCTCCCTCAACCCATAATCATATGACATTACCTCAGATACATTCTATTTAGTTTGATCGTTCCCTAAACGAACTAGAGATGAGGCCGTTTGCGGTAGGATCAACAAGAGTTCAACGGGAGTCGAGAAAAGGTAGAAAATTCGATTTGCCCAAAAGTTGGCCCCAGGGGTAATTTTCGATTCTGAAACGACCTGTGGAGTCCGTTTTTCGATCAGAGCCTTCTGAATCCCGGTACGGCACGATGTCAATTTGGTCAAAATCTGTTCCTGCGATAAAAAAAAACTTGTCCGGGAAGAGCGAAATCGGCCAAAATCTCACGTTCCCGACCAGAATTATAAGTTCGACAAAATGAAATTTTAAACGAAGATCTCTCTTCATCCGTTCTCAAGCTATGATCGCTTTTTTGCAGAGTGAAATGCGTGAGGAAAGACCCAGCACAGTAGAAAGAGAATCTTCTGCTGATCATTTCGGTATATGAGATTAAGCATTTGACTTCTATGTAAGTGGTTTTATACAGCATTTTGTGCGGCCAACTTATTTTTTGAGGTTTTTCGAGAATAACTTTTTTCTTTCGTAGTTTCATGATTTCTTCTATAAAAATTCGGTTTATACGTGCGAAAATGCACCAGAAAGTCATATGAGAGACATTCTGAGATTTTGAACATATGCGGGGAACTAGGGCAAAAGGTCGATTCGAGGGATCGGCTCCATACTTCTACAGGTGGTAGTACTCGGTGAGTCAGGAAGGTAGACCACCTCGGGAGTGACCGCGACGCGTCTGAAGCGCGGCAGAGCACGCGAAGTTTGAAACTCGCTTCTTCGATTTTCGCTCAGTTTCCATCCAGTCGATTCGAAATTGGTACTAATAGATTCCTATCTGCATGGAGAACATTTCATATGTTGGGAACTAACTCAGACGATTTCATCATCATGGTGAAATTTAATTTCCAAAAACTATTCCTGGTTACTGTAAGTATTTTCATTTCTTTCAATTTTCCGGGATCTGCGTGGACTCAGTTCTACGGTTGAATGCTATAGATGTTTCAAAATAACAGCTGAATAGTATAATCATATGAAAGATAGGCTTTGCACGATTCTGAAAAAAAAATTTGTAGATGAAAATTCTATCTACAATTGGAGATGGAGATGAATTTTTCATCTACAAATCTCGTTTTCTTTAGAATCCGGAGAAATCCGAATTTCTTGCTATCGATCAACTACACTGTATGTTACAATATTGAATGCGGATTTTCGTATTTCTGCGTGCAGGGATAACCCAGAAAATTGAAAGAAATGAAAATACTTACAGTAACCCAGAATAGTTTTGTTCGAGCCTTGTGGTAATTTTTTTTCCTCGATTTTTCTTGCTTAATATTTATAATTAAATGAATTCGATTATATTCCGAAATAAAAAGTCCCCGAATTTTTTTCTTCGATTTTTTACACAATTTTCGAACTTTGAAAATTAAATTTCACCATGATGATGAAATCGTCTGAATTAGTTCCCAACATATGAAATGTTCTCCATGCAGATAGGAATCTATTAGTACCAATTTCGAATCGACTGGATGGAAACTGAGCGAAAATCGAAAAGCGCGTTTCAAATTTCGCGCGCTCTGCCGCGCTTCAGACGCGTCGCGGTCACTCCCGAGGTCTCTACCTTCCTGATTCACCGAGTACTACCACCTGTGGAAGTATAAAGACGATCCCTCAAATCGACCTTTTTCCCTAGTTCCACGCATGTGCACACCCACGGCCCGTTATCCCCGTTGAAAATGCTCGATTCTCGTGACCGCGTCGCCATGTCGGGTGCGCTCCGTAATTCCGTTGTTTGTATCGCTATATTCCGGTATTTGGCTACGGTCTTTTACTTTATTGGCACTTTTAGGTGTTTTTCCATTTTTAATTAATTAATGAAATGTTCTATAGTTGCATACTAAGCTAACTTTTGTAGGCGCTAACGTCCTGCATATACTCAATATATAGTTTCTGTCAAAATTCTGCTAATCGTGCAGTTATAAGCGAGTTCTGAAATTAATTTCCTAAGGTTTTCTCTCATTTTACTGACTAATGATGACTTGCTATAGTTTCTACCATATAGTGAGAATTTTTAGAAGTTGAAATCATATTTTTATCTTTGATTTAAAAAAAAGATATGCATTTTTAAAAGTCCGTTGTCCAGTAAATCATGATTTACTTTTAATTTTTTATCACGTGCCTAAACGTCTCTTTATTTTTTATTTTGTGACAAGTTCACTTTTCTTAATGGTATCTGCCTTTCAGCATTTATGAAAATAGTTGAAACATCGAAATACCGAAGTGTTCAAAAATGTGACCCGAAGAAAATTATGCGCCCCGACGAGAACGACGCGTGTGTAGCGGCTCCGGCCCGTTGACCGGAGCCCTGCACTGGTCAACGGGCCGTGACACCATATGTTCAAAATCTTAGAATGTCACTCGTATACGCACATATTTTTTACGATAATGAATTTTTTGATCTAAAAATGGATGACGTCGGAGTCGAAAAAGTTAAATTTTCCAAAATGCATCATTATAAGACTTTCTGGTGTATTTTAGCACGTAGAAACCGAATTTTTATAGAAGAGATCATGAAACTACGAAAGAAAAAAGTTATTCCTCAAAAAATGCAAGTTGGCCGCACAAAATGCTGCATAAGACCGCTTACATAGAAGTCAAATGCTTAATCTCATATACCGAAATGATCAGCAGAAGATTCTCTTTCTACTGTGCTAGGTCTTTCCTCACGCATTTCAATCTGCAACAAAGCGATCATAGCTTGAGAACGGATGAAGATAGAGCTTCGTTTAAAATTTCATTTTGTAGAACTTTTAATTCTGGTCGGGTACGTGAGATTTTGGCCGATTTCGCTCTTCCCGGACCAGTTTTTATCGCAGAAAACAAATTTTCGCCAAATTGACGCCGTGCCGTAACGGGATTCAGAAAGCTCTGATAAAAAAAACAGACACAACAGGTCGATTCAGAATCGAATGTTACCCCTAGGACCAACTTTTGGGCAAATCGAATTTTCTACCTTTTCTCGACTCCCGTTGAACTCTTGTTCTCGACCCTTGTTGATCCTACCGCAAACGGCCTCATATGACATCAGAGGAAACTTTGGAATTATTATTTATGAGGTCACAACCGTAAGGGGCATTACAACATAAATACACGGAAAAGAAAGACAGTATATTATTATTCAGAAGCACTGTAAGGCTGAAGAGAAGAAGCTGTACAAGGAAGACAATCAATATCAACAAATTCGCATTACGACAAGTTTTCAAAACAAGACTGTTGAGGGTCAATGGCTAAATTTAACATTAGCTTGGAAATAGCGCTAGAATGGAAGATATTTGAGCTCTCTCATCATCACTCATAACCTTGAGCATATCATTCTCCCTTAGTTGTAGGAGTACTAACTCTTTCTCGATCGATTTGCACATTCTCATCCGATCTTCTGCAGCCACATCCACTCCTATCGAATTCGGCATGCCATTTCCCCTAGATTGATAGGAATCATTTCAATATCATACACTCCTTCGTCATTCCACTTTCTATTAATTATCTTATAACTTGATCTAGGGCTCACTCACCTTGTCATGGTATTTACAAGATCTCCGATAGAATTCATAATCGCAGTCAGGGCCAAAATAGCGGATGCTCTCAATTCGCGATGGATAGAAGAGAGGAGTAGTGTGAGATGGGGAAGAATAGTAAGACTGAGACTCAGAGAATATTTATTCCGATAGGTGCACTGACGACAAAGAGTCGATAGAAGGGCCATGTTCCTGTCTCGAGTCCAAACATCAATCACCTACAATTCAATCTATTCCCATTTCATCTATAGTGATGGATGTTCATACCTGTTGGATGTTTCCTCTTCGGAAAGCATCTCTGATCCCTCGGAGAGAAAGCGAGGCCCCGTTCAGATCGTCAATGACACTTGGGTGATCCTCATCAATCATCGACATGATATCCACACTCGACTGAAACACCCTCACAATCAACACTTTATTGTGAGACACTATTACTGACCAAATGCGATTTTTAAAGCAACTTGACAAAGGTACTGTAAGAAAATATTATCATAAAATATGCAAATATTCAGCCTTTTTTCCCTATTTTATAAAGCCACTTGCAGAAAACTAGTCGGAATCGATTGCAACTGAATCACTAACCTTTCCTTCTTTCCTTTTTAGACTTCCTTTTCGCTCTTCAAATTTCCTTTTCTTCTCATCATCGAGATTCATTCGAGATGTCTATGATATCCTTCATTATAGGCTCTAGTACTAACAATAAGACTCACAGCTTTTGTTAATCTGTTAATACTGGAAGTGGATGATTTGGACGGAGTAGATTGCAATGTGGGGGAATGTGAGACTACCTTGATAGAGCGTTCCTCGTCCTTCCGAGTACAAAGGAACATCACCTTAACCAATATCAACTAATTTTTATACCGTATGTTGAACAGTACTGGAGGACACAGAGAACTAGCACAATTCCAATACCCCGCGTGAACACAAATTTTAATCTATGGAACATATAAATCAAAATTTGAATGAGTCGGAAATATCAAATAGCTTACATCATTATTTGGAGACTGAAAATGGGATGAAGAGGGGATTTCAATTACTGGAGTAGCTTCTTTCATTACTTCCTCGTACTTCTCACCTGATATTAACATATTAAATACTTTTTTTTGTTATAGCTTGAGTTCAATAGATAAGCGTACCTGTTAAAAGAGATTCCATTTGAGATAGCGGAGATGATAACACTTTGATCATATTAGTATGTGAATCGGATACAATCAAGCGCAATTTGTCATCTTTGTCAAGATGGGAAGAAATAAGAGTGGAAGAAATGTGATGGCTCCATTCCAATGTGCATGGCTCCCATGAGAGACAACGAACTCGATCAGATGAACACACTATCAGACTCTCCCCTTAAATCAACACATCTTACCACGGATCTTCTGTTAAATGGAAGGAAAAAGGGCCGATTTCACTAGGAAAATGTTAATGTAATTGATTTCGATGAAAGTTGGTTCATGCGCATAATTGAGGGCCTAAAGAAGACCGATCCTATTGAATTGGCCAAATTCCCTCATTATCGATTTTTTGTGATCTACCCTTAAGAGACCGGCTCCGTTATTTTCGAGGACTCGGCCGTTAGGGCCGGACATCGATATCACCGATCCGGCTCAATCTTTTTCCCTGGATACCCCCATGGGTCCCCATCACCAAACGGGACACTATATGGACCAGATCATTGAAACATAAAAATTTCGAAATATCGAATTTTGAAAACTCGAAAATCAGATAAAAATAACCGAACGGCCTGGGTCCAAAGTTAGTGTGTCTTTCAGGTCTATAGATCCGAAAGGGGGCTAAAATTAAAAATATCGAATTAAGCCGATTCGACGCAAAATTCAATGCTCTACAACATGAGATAATCGCAAGAGTGCGATTTTGAACTTTTTTTATTAGAATTAAAATATCAAAATTTTCAAGATTTTTAGAATTTTCATGGTACTAACTTGTTCCAGGATCATTTTCAGGTCAAACTGTCAACATGAAAAATGAAGTACTCGATGTGGGCTTCAAAATGAGTACCATATTGATGAGGTTATGGAAACTTTTTTTCAACTGCTTATTTCAGGTCTATAGATCCAAAAGGGGGCTAAAAATTAAATTATCTCATTTAGCTGATTCGATGCAGAAAGTAATGCTTTACAAGATGACGTTAGAGCCGTGATGCGGTTTTTTCATATGGATTTTTTTTAAAATGAAAAAGCATTTTCGAAAGTTGAAAAATCCAGTTTGCGATCGAAATCTTGAACCAACTTATAACGTGTTTTTGTTGCCTAGGCATGTCTATAATATTGCGACACTAACTTTGGACCCAGATCGTTCGGTTATTTTTTATCTGATTTTCGAGTTTTCAAAATTCGATATTTCGACATTTTTATGTTTCAATGATCTGGTCCATATAGTGTCCCGTTTGGTGATGGGGACCCATGGGGGTATCCAGGGAAAAAGATTGGGCCGGATCGGTGATATCGATGTCCGGCCCATACTCCAAAATTAAAATCGACTTCCTTTCTTAAACATTTTCGAGAAAACTACGATTTATTTGTCGAAAAATCGATTTTTCAAGAAATACACATTGAAGACGACGTCGGTAATTGTGTGTGTCTAAAAAAGATTTTTAGAACTCCGCAAGACGAGCAAATTTAGTTTTTTGTGCCAGCTGTACGATGAATATTCAGCGAGTTATGATCATTTTAAGGGTAGATCACAAAAAATCGATAATGAGGGAATTTGGCCAATTCAATAGGATGGGTCTTCTTTAGGCCCTAAGTTATGCACATAAACCAACTTTCATCGAAATCAATTGCATTAATTTTTTCCTAGTGGACAGCATTCCTGTAATATAACAGAAAATCCGTGTTACATTGACAACTAATATGAGCTAGTACCGGGTAGTGATGTCGTTTCGATTTTCGATTAATCGAAATTTTTGTACATAATTTTAGATTAATCGACAATTTTCGATTATTTTCGATTAGTTGCTCATAATTCGCTTCAAACTCATCGGAGAGCCTTGGGAGAAGTGTCAGTCCACATCCCATGCAAAGATTTACAAATTTGCGATTTCGTCATCACTATGTAATTTTCACATTTTCGCTTATATCTCGCTATAAATCATCGCCTGAGGTAAACTCGAGCACCAATCGAACCCACTCGACGAGCTTTTCAAATTGAGATACAAATTTTGTCATAACTACTCAAAATTTCATTATCATGCTCGAAAAAAGGCTTTATTACGTAAGGATGATGAAATTTTGAGTAGGTATGCCGAAATTTGTATTTCGCTTTGAAAAGCTCGTCTAGTGTGTTTGATTGGTACTCGAGTTTACCTCATGCGATGAGTTTGAAGCGAGATATGATCGAAAATGTAAAAATTACATAGTGATGACGAAATCTCAAATTTGTAAATCTTTCCATGGGAGGTGGACTGACACTTCTCCCAAGGTTCTCCGCTGAGTTTGAAGCGAGATATGATCAACTAATCGAAAATAATCGAGAATTAATCGAAATTCGCGCAAGCTCTGTAGAAAATTTTCCGATTAATCGAAAATCGAAATCGAAATGACAGTACCGGGTGATAAGACATCTCGGAGAAAAAAATGCGAAAAACCCCTAGGGAAAATACTTTTCGAAGAAGGACATTTCGGAAAAAATCATTTCGTAAGATTTGTTTTTTGTTCAGAAATGAACATAAAAACACGAATAGCGTAAAAGAACATAAATTCGAGAAAATTTTCTGGAAAAAATTCTTCCGAAGTCCTAATCCGAAAATGATTTTACCACTTGATTTTCCCCATTTCGTTTTCTCCCAAATGGAATCTCCGTTTATGTTTCTCCGAGATGTCATATCACCCTAGTACCGTACTACAAAGATATTTAAAAATCACCTTGAAATGAGAAATGAGCATCGGAAATAGTGTCGTTAAAGGGTTCGCTTTGGGAGACGCATTCGAGAGTGTCGAGATCCCAGTAACGAATGATTCCCTCGCCACCAAATGAACTCATCAATCTTTCTCCAGGATGGAAACAAACGCCAATCGTCTGAAAATGATAAGTTTATTTTTATTTGAAGAAATAGATTTATCGGCCTCATTATTACTCTTCTCATGCGTTAACGGAAAGCATGAATACTCACAGAATGAATAAATCTGGATAGCAGCTTCCGTTGTCTCATATCATAAATATTAAAGCACGAATCATCACCAATCACAATCAAGGAATCATCGGGACTTGAGTAAGCACATCTGACTGGGCTGAAGATGATTGTGGGACTTCCATTGGATGAGGAACGTTGAGTACCGTGACTGTCTAAGTGCAATGAGTGTGGATGGATGTCTACGGGCATCTGAGACTCGTGCCACTCCCTCGTCATCTCCAGATATCCATTGATAGGGAGATCGGGAGAAAGATGATATGCATGTCACTCCACTACTGTGATCAACTAATCGACGTGTCTCCCTCCCTGATAAATCACTTTTAGTTCAACCTTTTCGAAATATCAAATTGAAAGAAAACCTGATGCAATATCGAGGAGCTTAATGATGTTGGAAGAAGAGGCAGCTAGTGAACGATCGTCTCGTGATATGCATACATGATCCATCGTTTCTTCATTATGTGACCAAACCTTAGAATGAAATAGTTAAGAGCAAATGAGAACTACCACACACTTCCTGATGAACAAATTCGACTGCAATATATACCGTATCTATCCCTACTACCAAACATACATCCATCATATTTTCACGTGCAATGTTTGTCATTTTATTTTATACAGTGGAAAAAAGTCAATGACAAGAGGAATTATTTTAATTCCCGCAATTTTATATCTTAGCTCGCAGTAGTGATTGCGACTATATACCTCGTTTTTTGAGGTGTGATCCACATTTCTACTCCAAAAAAACCAAGTTTCGAGTCGCTACATCTACTGCGAGCCTAGATATAAAATTGTTCCTCCTCCCCTCAACTTTTTAACCTTGGCTGATCTGAATTAGAGCACTTTTACAAGTGCGGTTTTTTTGCAGTTTTTCAAGAATGATTTTTTCTCTTTCGTAATTTCATGATCTAGAAATTCGGTTTCTACGTGCGAAAATACGGTAGAAAAATTTATAGTGATGTAATTTTGAGAATATCACTTTTTCGACCCCAAAATGGAACCAGGAACCAGAAACCAGGGTCGAAAGTAATTTTCTCAAAAATACGTTACAATAGGTTTTTCTAGCGTATTATCGCACGTAGAAACCGAATTTCTATACGCGAGATCATGAAATTGCGAAAGAAAAAAGTTATTCTTGAAAAACTGCAAAAAAAACACGAGCTTTCCACGCTAACAGTGCTCTAATTCAGTTCAGCCAAGGTTAAAACCTTCACCCGAAGCACCAAAATGATCAGGAAAATCTGCTCTTTCTATTTGCTTTTTTTTCGTCGCCAACCTTTTAAGTCAAAAAACGAATAACTCGAAAATGAAAAAAAGATAGCCTCATTGTCAGCCAAAATTTCATTTAGTAGAGAATTAAATTCTGGTAGGGTACGCGAAATTTGTGGCCATTTAAACCCTTGCCTGGTTAGTTTTTATCGGAAAACCAGAATTTGACTGAATGAACATGGTACCATAACTCAGTACGGATGGGTCCTATCGAAAAACTTAAAACGTCAGTCGATTCAGAATCAAAAGTTAACCCTATGGCCACCTTTTGAGGTTTGTTATATTTTACCTGTTCCCGGCTCCCGTTGAGCCCTTGTTGATCCTAACACAAACGGCCTCATATGTACTTTCCAGGGGGTGATGCCCATTGGAAAATAGTGCTAGATTTTTTTGAAAAGTTCAAAAACTACTTTTTATCATATTTCTCGAATTCTACAGATGGAAAAGTTTCGAAAACATGGATTTCTACATATCTTTTAACGCTTTATCGTATGATACATGACACATGGGGTGAATCTGAAGTTTAAAATTTTCAATCTGAAAGATCAAAGATCAACTTTTCAGGTAATTTTTTTGGCTGAAGTGTATCACACCCCTAGGGACTCGAATCACCAAGTATGAACCTCTTGGAATGATATTGAGTTACTGTGCCACCTGCATTCCGGATTTAGTCGCTGTGAGGGAGAACGCGTTTTAACACTGATTGTCAGAGATATTAGTTACCATAGTTTAAAGTTTCAAACTACGAACAAAATATGCCACTCAAGAATAGATCCCTATTTTTTAAAAGTGTAATAACAATACCAATATTGTTGTTCAGTAATTATATTCCATATTCCTTCTCCACATTCCTTCTCGAATTTATCGCCTAGCTGATTGGCAGTCCATTAATGACTTTATTTTCAACCATGACTGGACACTTGCTCTACGCGATTTATGTGCCAATGATGCTTACGCATATTTCACTAATGTCATCACCAATCTTCTAGATACGTTCATTCCCCTTTCCCGGCCATCCGAGTTTTCTAGATATCCCCGTAAAGTTCGAATTATGTATGGCAAATGTAAGAGTCTTTCTAGAATTGCCCCCAATAGTGTCGCTTGCCACACTATGTCAAAGCGTTTCAAATCTGCTTTGAACAGTTTCCATTGTTATCTTGAGAATCGAATTGTGACCACCTCTAACTCTAGTGCCTTTTACAAATTTTGCTCTGGGAAGCTCAAAGCTCCTAAATCAACTCCTTCATCTATCATAGATTCTAACGGAACCACCCTTTTGACTAATGACGAGAAATGTGTTTCATTCTCCGAGTTTTTCTCCTCTGTTTTCTCGTTCCCCCAATACTCCCCTCTCCCTCTTACTTTTGACCTCCCCTACGTATCAGAAATTGATATTCTTTGTGCATTTCGTAATCTAGCCCTCAAAATCAACCTTACACCTGACAACATTCCCAGTATTGTTCTCTCTAAATGTAAATTCTCACTCATTTCTCCTCTTTTGATTATTTTCCACAAGTCCCTCATTACTTGTGAAGTTCCCTCTTTGTGGAAACAAGCTTTAGTTAAACCTATTCCTAAGAAAACTAGTAACTTTGTTGTAGATTTCTGCCCCATTTCCCTCACTTCTTCAGTATGTAAAGTTTTTGAGAAGCTTCTGATTGATAAGATAACATCTTTTCTCGATTGTAATAACCTGTTTGACCCCCGCCAAACGGGCTTTCGTAACTCTAGATCCACTTCTACCAATCTTGCTGAGACTTTCTCTCATTATTTACGAATCTCAAAGACCAGTTCGTTTGACACTGTATATATTGACTTTAGAAAAGCATTTGATAGTATTGATCATCGACTTCTATTGTTCAAACTATCTCAGTTAGGGATTTCTGATCATCTAATTGCTTGGTTTAACTCTTACCTATCTAACCGTACCCAGCCTGTTTTCATTGAATCATCTTTTTCCCCTCCCTCACTAGTTCGATCAGGCGTTCCACAGGGATCGTGTTTAGGACCTCTCCTTTTCATTCTTTTTATTAACGATATCGCTTCTGATTTTCCCCCGTCTATCCACTATTCTATTTACGCTGACGACTTGAAGTTATTTGCTGAGACACCTAAGTTTTCCGACGACTTGCAGTCTGCCCTAGATACTGTTTCGAATTATGCTTCACAATGGAATCTAGGTATCTCTGAGACCAAATGTCACATTGTTCATTTCGGCGTACATAACCTTCGTAGAAAGTTCACTATAAATAATGTCGTCTTAAATGAAACCACTGTAAAAGATAAGAATCTAGAGAAAGTTATTGTAAAGGATCTAGGAGTTCATTTTTCTCCCTCTCTCTCTTTCTTCTATCACATTTCTAAAGTAGTTTCAAAGTCTCGTTCTATTATGAATTTGATGTTTAAGTCCTTCCATAGCACATCCCCATCATTGTACTGTAAAGCTTTCACCACTTTCATTCTACCCAACCTCGAATACTCTTCTGTGATTTGGAATCACAGAAAAAAATCTGTGATTTGGAATCCTACCCATTCTATCGAATTAACTAAGGATGTTGAGAAGGTTCAGCGTGATTTCACGCGAAGATTGTACTCTCGTTCATACATTTTCAGTATCCTCGATGAACCATAATTATGTAGTGACTGGACTGACGGGTAGCGAACTATTTAGTGACTGCACATAATTGGTACGAAATATATAGTGACAGGACAGTGGAGGGAACTGAATATGTAGTGACTCGAACGTCGGGTATTTGCGGTATCAAAACGTATGCTCTCGTTGTACCCTTCCTCACGTTTCGTATCTTGAAAGATTGCGCGCTCTTAACCTCACCACCCTAGAACAGCGTAGATTTGTTTTAGATATTGTTTTTCTCCACTCTGTTCTTCATAAGCGTTATCTACTTGATGTACCTTCCCTCCTTGTTCACGCCCCATTAGTTCGTTCTATCCGCAATTCACACCCTTTTCGAATAGCATTGCCTTTCTTCCCTCATAATTCCCATTCCACTCTTGCTTCTCGACCTATTTCTACCTGGAACTCCTTGTTACCCGAATCGGTAGCTCTCTCTCATGACGCATTCCGTATCTTTATTTCTTCTCAACCACCTTCGTTTTCCCCCACATCTGTTATATATAATTGGCTTACCTCTTGATCTCTGATCTTTGATTCCCACACTTCCCTCCCCCTCTCCCCACATACCCTTGCTGCGACCCCACCCGATTCGACACCATCGACGGACCTCCGTTCTACGTAACATCTCACAGATATTCTCTTGTAAACGTGCCCCCATGACGGAATAAATAATGAATAATGAATGAATGAATATTAATTATATACACGAATGATGTTAATAACCCATTATTGAGATTCAAAGAAGCTAGTCAATAGTATTTTTTTAAAATTTAACTTGTGCGACTCTCAGTCGACTCTCCCCCGGTCCCGAGTAGTCGTCGCCTCGTGCATCTTCCACCACTGTTCTATTGCCTCCCTCGCTCGATAAACGTCTAATTGAAGCTACTCTCCCATTTGCAATTACAACCAAGGGCCTTTCCTAGATCACAACCAAGCCCCGCCCACTCTCATGGGGCTGGCCACGCCCACCTCTTTCTCACCTCTCTCCCTAATCGCGTTACTGTTTGTGCGTACACCCAAACTATTTGGACTAATTCCAATCTTCATAAGAACGCTTAAGTTTAGGCTTAGGTACACGTCGCTTAGGAGGGGCGGGGTCAAGGGGAGGGGCTTGGTTGTCATCTAGGAAAGTACCCAACCAAGGACAAGAACACTTCAGTATCGATCCAGATACACATCAAATATAATTCTGGCAATTAGTAGTGCAAAAATTATTGAAAACACTCAACACACAACACCCGAGTTATTACAATAAACATATATAGGTAAACAGACCTCCACTCCCGCTCCAGAGATAGAATACGCCTTTAGCAATCCACCAGTTATTAACAATTCCTTAAAATAAAATAAAAAATTCTTCTATCAGAGTTTTAGAAAAGAGGAAAATAGCGGAGATCTTAGGATGATCTCGAACGTATTGTTTGTAGAACTTGTTAGGTACGGATATGTATATGGTTTTGAAGGACCATCAGTATATTATCAGATTCGCGAGAACGATTCTGGCAAGAGAGTGGGTGGGCGATGAGAGCGAAATATAACAGGTAAGTTGGTAACGATTCCGGAAAAAAAGCACTTTTGAACATTTGAATAATACCAGACGACAAACTGGGGGAAGAACGAATACAGTTAAGAGACCGGCTCCGTTATTTTCGAGGACTCGGCCGTTAGGGCCGGACATCGACATCTCCGATCCGGCCCAAACTTTTCCCCGGGATACCCCCATGGGTCCCCATCAACAAAAGGGACACTATATGGACCAGATCATTGAAACATAAAAATGTCGAAATATCGAATTTTGAAAACTTAAAAATCAGACAAAAATAACCGAACGATCTGGGTCCAAAGTTAGTGTGGCAATATTACATACATGCCTAGACAACAAAAACACGTTATAAGTTCTCAGGTTTTGGAAAGTAATGCAATTAACATGGAAGGCGTAACTTACTGGCAATCTTACCAAAAACGTATCAGTCTGACTTTATCAAAAAGCAAATTACTGAATGTCTGACTTTATCAAAAAGCAAATTACTGAATCGTCAACTGACTTATTTTAGCCGTATTTTCGAAATTGATTTATTATATTGTTTGCATCAAAAATATAATTATTTCTTTAATAACGCATTCACCTTGCACTAAAGTAACCCACCATGCGCGAGGTTTATCTGAACTATCGCAAATAACAACAGAATCGTCATCTTTGTAGGGTACCAATTTCGAGCGATTATCTTTCCTAGTTTTTGAAATTTTAGACATCTGTCCCAGTTTGTCCCCGCTCAAGCACTATTCTTAATTTGTTCTTCTGATTCTTGCGAAACGAATAGTTATGGTCAAATGGCGTCGGAATCACCGATTTCGGCCTTTGAAAGTGGAAAAGTCGTGAACCTTTGTAGTTTTCTGCGTTCTCCGTGGTCTGAATCGCCTCCCCTATGCTCGAACGTCTACAAATACCTTCTATGGACTATTGCGTAACGTCCAGATATAAGTCATAATAATATAATAACGATTAAATTATTTTCAAAAATATCGACATTTTCGATTATGGTGGATCGCTGGCTGAAAAGGGGCACAAAATATTTTATATTTTAAATAGCGTATTCGACGCAGAATTCGATGCTATACAAGAAGTACGTAGTGCCGCGAAGCGCATTTCTCATTTGGAGTTTCTAACATTCAAAAACCATTTTCGAAAGTTGAAAAAAACCAGTTTGCGATCGATCAATCGAACCAACTTATAACGTGTTTTGGGAACTTTCCTAGATCGCAACCAAGCCCCGCCTCCCAGCCTCCACCCCTTCCCCCACAAGGGGGAGGGTGCAGTCGGCTTCCAACCCCTTCATGAGATGACCCGTAAAGGAGTAAGAGACACTCCAAAAATGCGGAAATATAGGCAAACAATCCGGCATAGGTGTGGGGTCCCAGCCGGAGTGACGAGAAGAATGAGCGAGATAATACCTAGACAGGCTGCTCTCTAGACGCGACGGGTTCGGAGTGCGGGGGGAGAGGGCGAGGGAAGAAAGAGGAGCTTCGCACTCTCTAGCGTCGGGGGAGGCGAGAGAGCGATAGGGACGAGGGAGGAGGAACCCGCCCCTCCCTATAGGGGGGAGGGGGCAGGGCTTGGTTGCGATTTAGGAAAGTGCCTGTTTTTGCAGTCTAGGCATGTATGTAATATTGCCACACTAACTTTGGACCCAGATCATTCGGTTATTTTTATCTGATTTTCGAGTTTTCAAAATTCGATATCCCGCCATTTTTATGTTTCGATGATCTGGGCCATATAGTGTCCCGATTGGTGATGGGGACCCCTGGGGGTATCCCGGGGAAAAGTTTGGGCCGGATCGGAGATGTCGATGTCCGGCCCATAAGCCAAAATAACCGAGCCGGTTTCTTAAATATATATGTAATGGATCTACGAAGGGTCATGCAATGGTTCTTAAGGGGGTGGACAAGATGGAGTGGTCATAAGAATAGAAAGCATATCAAAACAGTTACCTCTTTGATAGATATTCCTGCGACCGAGACCGGATTCTCATTGAGTATTTCGCCTGAAATATTAAGAATCGAGCATGATTAGTCGACTTGTTTTAGGAAATTTCCAAGGAAACATGAATAAAAATAACGTACAATCTATTTTCATATTGATTCTCTGTTATCAACCAATCAGTCCATCCAGGCTCATTCTGCAATGAATATTTAACACTGAGATCAACACAAACATGATAAATTAATCGGAAAGTGTATTATGACTAGGGACCGCCGCGCGCCGGGAATTCTAAAATCAGAGCCGGCAAAGGCCGTGTCATGGAGTAGGAAACGTCGAAATGCGGGAATTAAATTCATGAAGAAATTTTGTCTTTCGCGAACTTATCAATTATTTGGAGATCCAGCTCTCCAGTTTTTCATTCAATTTGAAGTCACGACCTCAAAGAACATCATATAAAAATATCTCGAAAATAGTATTAAGCAAACATGCCAAATTTTGCCTGTCAATTCCATCACTCTGCCTTTTTATCAGCTAGCGATCGAATTTCGTGATCCAGCTTCCCAATTTTTCCTCTACTTATTCCATGAGCAGAAATCGATGTCTATGCAAAAAAAGAGAAAAATCGTATTACGCAAACCTAATCAAATCAGATGCTGAAGTCTCAGGAAAGAACATGCAAGTAAAGCTCTTAGTTAATCGATTCTTATATTGTATTTACTTCGTTTGTTTAAACCATTCATTGGAGTACGAAATATGTGCATTATAAACAGAGATACAGTTAAATTCAATACTGCCCGCGGTTTCACTCATGGATATCGTATCCCGTGCGCACGTTTGTCCTGACTACTACCTTCAAACAGATGAAATTAACAATATGTTGATCAATTATCAGTCTGAAGGCGCCATTTCATTTCATGCAGCCAAGAAAAATAAAATTTAAAATGCTTGAAATTGGTAAATGGTGGCCTGCTGACCATGCCATGACCCACCGAACCAATTTCGTGCGTGACTGCACCATGAGGGGCGGGGCTTAGACGGTCAGAGCTCGCTGATTTATTTTTTTCATAAAAATCTGAGTAACTTTAATGAACTCTGCATTCCCGTTTACCCAAATGAACATTAAAAGCCAATTTTAGAGGAACGTTAAAATTTTACGTGGTGGCCTCTGAGAGCGGCAACCAAATATATACTGTGCTCTTGTACTGTATCGAAGTTAATGAAACGGAGAGTTGCGTTCCGGCCGCGGGGAAGCATCTTGGTGATCGAACGTACATGGAAGATCCGACGAACGAAGATATTCTGATTGTGAAGTTGAGAAAGGGACAGGAGATCAACATGAGATGTTTCGCCAAAAAGGGATTTGGAAAAGAGCACGCAAAGTGGAATCCAACGTGTGGAGTTGAATTCGAATACGATCCAGGCAATGCACTCAGACATACTGTCTATGCGAAACCAGAGGAATGGCCGAGGAGTGAACACAGCTGTGTAGGATTTGTTGGCACTTTCCTAGATCGCAACCAAGCCCCGCCCCCTCTACCCTCCTCTGGTATTGTTTTCCTAGTAGGTACCGAGTAAAATTCCTAGTATCGTACTTCGTAAACATTTCCGAACAAATTTACATTTTGTAAATTATTTACTTTTTTTGCATTTTCCTGGTTCGCAACTTAAATTTATAATTATTGTTTCTTATTTTTTATCCACCCCGAATTCCGGGCAGATACAAAAATCTATGGTGAAATATTCCTAGAAATGCGATTTAAAAGAGAGAAATTATTATGTAAGTTGAAAAGAAACTGAGATTACGGTAGGGACGAGGGTTTTAATCGAAACTACCGTAATCTTTTACTATTTTGCTCTCTTTTAAATCGTATTTCTAGGAATATTTCACCGTCGGATTTTTGTATTTGCCCGAATTCGGGGTGCATATAAAATAAGAAACAATAATTATAATTTTTAGTTGCGAACCAGCAAAATGCAAAAAATGTAAATAATTTACCAAATGTAAATTTGTTCGGAAATGTTTACGAAGTACGATAGGTGACGAGCTAGGTGGCAACTAGAAATTGTACTCGGTACCTACTAGGGAGTCGAGCGGTACTCGGTACCTACTAGGTGACAGGCGGGGGAGAGGCGTCTCGTACAAGAGGAGAACATTTTGGTTCTTTTGAATTGTAGATACAAACAGTACCTTGACCTCTCGTGTTGGCACCTTACCCATAAAAGAGGTTTTTCCATCTTGGGGATTACGGAGCAAAGCCCTCTCCAGGATGAACATTCAAAATGCGTGCTGTCACCTCTCGGGACGTGCTCGCGGTAAAACAATGAGATTCCGGAACTTGATGATGGAGGAAAAGAGGGGCATCTATAGAGGCTGTGCTCTCTATACACGACGGGACAGAAATCACGCCATTTGCAATGCGACTCGGGACGACACTCGGTACCTACTAGGGAGCTGTTCTCGGTACCTACTAAGGGTTCTGAGGAGCGAGATCGTCTCTCGCCTCCCCCGACGCTAGAGAGTGCGAAGCTCCTCCTTCTTCCCTCGCCCTCTCCCCCGCACTCCGAACCCGTCCGCGTCTAGAGAGCAGCCTGTCTAGGTATTATCTCGCTCATTCTTCTCGTCACTCCGGCTGGGACCCACACCTAAGCCGGGATTGTTTGCCTATATTTCCGCATTTTTGGAGTGTCTCTTACTCCTTTACGGGTCATCTCATGAAGGGGTTGGAAGCCGACTGCACCCTCCCCCGATTCAAGCCCTCCCCCTTGTGGGGGAAGGGGTGGAGTCTGGGAATCGGGGCTTTGTTGCGATCTAGGAAATAGAAAAAAGTGACGAAAGGAAACATCAGACGATTTCACATCATCTTTATTTCAATTTTGTCTTTAATTTTCATTTCAGTTTCAGAAAATGAGCAGTTGAAGTGAGACATGGTATTTAGGGATAGTGATGGAATGATTGAGTTGATGGTTTCGTTAACTGTCTCTTTCTCTTTCTTCGTTTACTGTCTCTGGAGTTGATCCCTTTGAATCCCTTATGGACCCGTTGGGACTGATACGAATCCATTCTTAGAGGAGAGATTGAACATCTGAAAAAGAGAAGAGAAGAAAGAAACATAACTTAAGAGTTATCGTACTGTTGTTGGATTAGATCGGGATTGAGAAGAGAAAACAGGAAGGGAAACAATTGGAGAACATATGGATACATTCTTTCCTGTAATAATGATATCGTAGTTTTTTTTTTTTTGATATATTAGGGCGCAGCGTGTCAACGAGCCAAAATCGCGGTGCTGCGCAAATGTGAAACGTATCCAATTCGTCCTCATTCTGATCGATCAGAGCGGTCGGAATGGGATGGGGAATAATTGAAATATCTTGGTTGGGGTAATTAGGCAGACTACATGAGAATTACATGAGAATGTATTGTGATGACTAAAAATTCTTCAGGATTGTTTGTGAGTAGTTTAGTCAACATTTGGCGCCCTTCTCCTCACTGTTTTTCGATTTTTTTCAATAATCACATATTCAAAGAGACATTCCTCCGAACCCAAAAATGGAAAAACCGACATTAGTACCATTTTCGGAATCGTCATCGACAGCTCTACAATTGTTATTGATTCGAATTTTGATAATTTTGTTTGTTTTCGCAATACGACTAAATTCAGGTGAAAATAATAGGATAACTAGAAAACAAACGAAAATTTCGAAAATCTAATCAATAACAATTGTAGAGCTGTCGATGACGATTCGAAAACGGTACTAATGTCGGTTTTTCCATTATTGGGCTCGGAGGAATGTCTCTTTGAATATGTGAAAATGCAAAAATCGGAGAACAGTGATGGCTCCAAATGTTGGCCTAAACTACTCACAAACAATCCTGAAGCATGTTCGGTCATCACCTTAAATTCTCATGTAATTACATGGGTCTGCCTAATTACCCAAGCAAGATATTTATGTTATTCGCCATCCCATTCCGTCCGCTCTGATCGATCAGAATGAGACGAATTGAATACGTTTCACGTTGCGCAGCGCCGCCAAGAACAAAGGAATTCTGCTCTTTGGCACGCTGTGTAAGGGGAGGGAGGGGGCAGGGGAAGGGGGGGGGGTGTGAGGGGGAGGCAGGGGGAGGGGGATCACCTGAATATGGCACTCATTAGAACACAAAGTAGAAAATTCGTAGCCGAATTAATCAGAGAAAGCATATTAAAGATGGTGGTAAGATTCACGACTGCATACCGTAGTTGAGGGTCTGCACTGATATCGATTGAATGAGGGGATTGCTAGGAGGGATTGGAGGGGGGGGGGGGGAGGTGGACTCACCTTGAGCCAATGCTGCAATACCTTGCGGCATCTCTGTGACTAGAAAGACTGCCACTATTACTGTTAGCATCGCTGTAGTCCTCTCTGCCTAAACATTATGTAATTACAGATATCACACCCTTCCCCTCCCTCTCCTCCTCTCCCCCCCCCCTCCCACTCTCCCCTCCCCCCCCCCCCCCCCTCCCCCACGTCTCCCTCCTAGGAGGAGCTCCCACTCCTTCTGCTCTTCCCATTCCCTGTCCCACTCACATTACTGTTAGAGGATACAGTAGAGGAAGTTAGTCTCTGTCTTCTCTTTCTTGCTTCCATCAAAGTATTCACCAGAAGAGTCATGAAGACAGTCAGGAGAATACAAGGAAGCAGTTTCAGTACCACAGCTAAATACATCATCATTACAATATGCTAAGCATCTCAGATCATCATTCCCCTTTAATTGATTAGTCCTTCCACTCTATTGACAATACATACTCACCTACTATCCAAAAATTGGTGCGTTCATAGTACAATTCCACCAGTGAGGCTGACGAATGCCATACTTACGAATGAGATCTCCTGGAGAAGTTGAAGATAAGAGGGAAGGAGGGGGGAGAGGAGGGGAGGGGGAGGGGAGGGGAGGAGGAGGGGAGAAGAGACTCACCTTCTTTCCATTCGTGATGGCCTATGCAATTACTGTGGATGGGAGAAAGTAAACCATCCTCTTCGATCTTCAATGTCAAAATATTTAATAAGATTAAATAGAAAAGTATTGTACGATCGATTTCAAGCCAGATAACTTAAGAAGTCTAGATATAACCGTATACATGTAGTTAGTTCAACGTTAAAACCGTATTGACCTCATATCGATTGGAGTTGAGGAGAGATCCAATTATGGACACAATAAGAGCTGAGATTATGGCAAGAATGGCAGCACTCATTGTATTGGGAGATGGGAGATTAGAGAAACAAGAAGAGAAGAATGAGGAAGATGAGGGTGATGATGATGATCCTCCAGAGAGAAGACAATATCTGATGAAATGATTACGGTAGATGGAAGAGAGAAGGAACCTACCGTAGGATAGCCATGTTTACAGTTAGCCATAGGGATGCCGAATGAATTAGCACTGTTGTGATCCCAAACACTTTAGTGAATATTATCCATCCACGAGTATTGTAGATTGGATGGCAAAATCCTACCTGGAATACATAGAGTTTATATTTGATTATATATGATATTATATCGAGAAAGATATGGATATGGAAATCTATGATTGATCTAGACAAGTTGTCTATATTTTTGGACAGAATGAATTGTCTATGCCTCCAACCCAGTATTCCCCAGGGAAGGACCATAAATTAAGGGATTGATAAATCTGGTGATTTTACTTTTTTCTCGTAGTTTTCTCTTCTTTACTATTCTGACTCCTCCCTTCCAATCCTTTCTCACACTCTCACTCATTTAATCGATGCACAGGAAATGCACGATTAGTGTGGAAGGGGGCGAATTCCCATCTTCCTCCCTTCTCTTCTTCCCTTCCCCCCCCCCCTCACCCCTCCCGCCCCCAACCAACTAGGACTAAAATCTCTCAAAGGGTACATTCTCCAATTTTGCTTCTCTCCTAAACGTGTGCATTTTCTTGGTTGACGATGTATCCGCTCCCTTGCCCCCTCCGTCCCCCCTCCACCCTTTCTCCATCCCCCTCCCCCTCCTCTCCCTTCCCTCCTCTACCAGTTAGCTTCTCCCTTTCTAGACTCCTGATTAGACTCCCTCCTTTGAGAGAGGAAAGAATAGGAGTCTCTATGGGGTAGTACATATGATTGGGTGAGGAATGGAAGATAAAAATCAGACGAGTTTGCTGAAGAAGCGACGAAGGATGTGATTGGCCTCATAAGCGAAGACTGGGGAGGGGAAAGAAGAGGGAAGGAAGAGGGGAGGGGAAGGGGGGGGGGGAGGGGGGGGAGGGGGGAGGTGGGGATACAAAAGGGAGAGAGACTCACACTGTGGTATACGAGTGACATGGCCATGACAGTAGCATCACAGAATGCAATCAGAATGAGAAAGTGATGAAGGCATTGGAACGCATTGATGGACGAAGAAGAACAGCCACTATGAGGACTGAAAAGAGGAGAGGAGGGGGGAGGGGGATGGGGGGGGGGGGGGGGGGGGGGGCTCACTGTTGGAAAGAACTCCAGTGACACATAGAGGAGTGAGTAGATGATGTGTGAGGAGATGGGAGAAGGAGACGATTGCTGCCATCCTCTTAATGGACACGGTTACTCCCTCTTCTATCCACTGTGATCCTCCCTCCATTCCATCACACAGTCAACCATATCCATCCCTTCCCTCCTTTTTCTCTTACATTCGGGAAATTTTCTTTTCTCTCTACCACATACCACTGCATCCGACAGTTCTCATCCTCTTAAATTGGGGGTTTGAGAGGAGAGAAGAGGATGGGAGAAGGGGGGGGGGGGGAGGGGGGGAGGGGGGTGGGAGTGTTATGTGGTGGTCTAGTGAGATGCATACAGTTGTATCCTCTAATCCTATCGTTCCCTTCTCCTTCAGTCCTTTATGGAGGGAAGAGGACTCCACTGGCCTCTCTCGTTACAGTAGTGAATGGAAAGTGAGTGAATAGAGGGGGTGGGGGGAGGGGGGGGAGGGGGGGTGGAAGGGGGAGTCATTGATGAGAAGGAGTCGAAGTAGCCTGTGAGTGAGAAGTCTCTGTATGAAATGTGAGAGGAGTCAAAAGGAGGATGAGGAGACACGGACGGAGTCTCCTCTTTCTCCTTCCCATTCAAGAGAAGGAAGGAGGGAGGGAAGGAGGGAGGGAGGGAGGGAGAGAGACTGACCTGATCATAGTACTCACGAAGATCTCCAGAACTAGTGCCATTGAGACCATCGCATTCCAGAGTCATCGAATGAAGTGAGTGAGGATAGAGGGAGAGACCTCGAATTGCACTGAGTAGCCTCGTTGTGAAGAGAGAAGGAGGATTGATAATGAGAGAAGAGAAGAGAAGGAGATAGACACACAATTGGATCCTACAGTTAACAATGAATGGAGTCAATGAGATATCAACTATTTGGAAGAAGAGCCCATGGATCTGCCATTCAGAGGATTGGAACATGAATGGACAAGGAATAAGAAGGAGTGAGGAAAGAGAGAACTCAAGTGAATGGAAGACGGAGGAAGACGGAGAAGAAGGAGAAGGATGGGGAGGAGGGGAGGAAGAAGGAAGAGAGCGGATGGGAAAGAGAAGCAAAAGGGAGAGAAGATTGATGAAAAGTTTATCTGTGGCGCACATTGAAAGACTGTGAAGAGAAGAAGCGAGGAATGAACTGTAGGACAAGGGACGACATCTCTCGAGTCAAGTGGGAGGGACTAAAGAAGGAGGAGAGAGGGGGGGGGAGGGGAGGAAGGGGAGGGGTCTATCCTACTCAGAAGGAGGATTCTTCCTTCTCAGCAATCACTGTTCTGGCTGCTTGGCTTGAGCTTGTGCTCTCTGTAGCGTCCATCCCAAAAAAAAAGATGAAGAATGGAAAGAGGGAGGAGGGTTATTGAATACACACTGATGCCAGTGCTAGAAACTAATCATTTAATGATGAACCATTTCGGATGAGGATGGATGGTGCATCCACCCTTACGAGAGAAGTTGATGAATACTGTAAGAGAAGAATATTAGAGATGAGAAGGAAAGAGAAGGGGTACCTGGAGGAGTTCAAAGGAAGGAATTTGAACTGAATCTCCAATTAGAAGAGATAAATACGATGAACAATTGAGAAGAGGAGGAGGAAGGCGAGATGAGGAGAAGGGAAGGGGTCAACGAGGGAGGTCATTTTAAAATAAACTTTCATCTTTCATCGAAACCGATGACTAAAAGGTTTTCCTAGTGGACATCATTCCTCTAATATAACAGAAAATCCGTGTTATATATTCACTGTGTATCGGATATACTAATTCACCACGTGACTGAAGACGTTGGAGAAACGGAGATATAAATCTTCGAATTTTTGCGTTTCCTATAGATTGAACGAATCTGTAGATATCACCTATGTTATTAGCATGGGCCAGAATATCAACAAAAAAAACATTTATTAAGGGATCGGGGCGTCATCTACAGAAAGTACATTATTATCCATACTATATATAAAGCGCAAACGTCTGTCTGTCTGTATGTTCGGTCTGGACGTCCGGTCCACTTTTGGTATGGGCGTCTTGGCAACACACCATCTAAGCTTGAGCGAACTAAGCTTATGTGAAGTGCGAAGCGCTGAACACCGCCAGTGGTTCCCCCCGACATAGTCGGGGGGAAACCGCTGGTATCATATAGTGAGAGGGGGCGTCGTTTTATAAGATTGCAAAATGATGGAGAATGTAGATCAAATAAGATTACAATCCGAGCACTAACATATTGAGAAAGTAGACAACTCAACAACGAATCAATACTAATCTATGTGTATACCATTTCATTACTATTGCTTATACAGATCTGAACATTCAAAAAATAATAAGTGATTCTATAAACATTATTATATAATCAGGTGATGGGACGTTTAGGAACTCGCGTTTAAGAACTCTCAATCGGTGACGTTTAGGAACCCTTTCAAAAGATCGGGAAGATGGTTTATACCCCTTATTTGAATACGGGTGACGTTTTAAAACTTTCTTATGTTGAATTGCTATACATGGGTATTCACGGAGGAGTCCGAGGCGAGTGAGCGTTGCTTGCTAAACAGCGGAACTCTGTCTAACTGAGTATAAAGCATAGTATATATTCAAAATTCGGTTGACGCGCAGCCAAAAAGCGTACTAATATCATCGGAACGACAAATAGCTAAAGATGGCTAATACGCATCCTAAATTCGCGTGCTCTTCTCTCACCAACGGCCAACACCGCGAGCAAAAAAGTTACCTAGAATACACAAATATAGAATTAAAAATAAATAATATTAAAGAACAAAAAATTTCTATAACGGGACACTTGTTTATCTACAAATAAGTCGACCTTACACTCGCACCCACACCATGATCCCTGCACATCAAAGGCTGACTCGCCCTCTCCCGCTTTCGGACTCCTCCGTGTATTCACATAAGAGGTCTAAACCGTCTTCCCGATCTTTTGAAGAGGTTCCTAAACGTCACCGATTGAGAGTTCCTAAACGTCCCATCACCTATAATCATCAATACGTTGACATAAGAAGAAAAAGAAGATGAAGAATAGAAGGAGCTAAGAGGAAGAGATAGAGCGAGGATTTGGATGAGAAGAAGAGGAAGAAGGTGATTGAATAGAGACTGATGCCAAAGCTAGAGAGATGCTAGAAAGAGATACGCCATTCCGTAGAATAGTCGACGGATCTCGAATTCGTAGGAGAGGAGTTGATGAATACTGTAAAAGGAGAATATTAGAGATGAGAATGTATGAGAAGGAATACCTGGAGGAGTTCAAAGGAAGGAATTTGGACTGAATCTCCAATTAGAAGAGATAAAGACGATGAACAATTGAGAAGAGCCACGACTACAGGAGAAGAGAAGGATGGTGGAGTGAGCAGGAGAAGAGAGGGAGTCAAACTTTTCGGTGTCAGCATCTGGTTTGAGTGAAAATGACGAGTAAGATACAAATTACACCCACGATATCCATTATATAAGGAGGTGTCAGAGGTTATTTCTGGTAGGGACCAAGTAAAATTTTAAAGTTACTCTAAAAATTTCTTTTCTATGTGCATTTGGATAATCGGGACTGCAGAATTCATTAAAGATACTCAGATTTTTATGAAAAAATTAAATCAGCGAGTTCTGACCTACCCGTCTAAGCCCGCCCCTTGTGGTGCAGTCCCCGCACGAAATCGGTTGGTGGGTCACTCCTTGATAAATGTGTCAAAGTTTGTAAATTTCAAACTGATTTTCTAATATTTTTGTATATTTGTTTATGTGAAGCAATGAGTTTAATACTAGAATTGATAATTTAAATAGCAGTATTGTCCTTTCAACTATTTTTCTGAGCACATATTTAGATTCGGTATACGGTATTTACAAAGCGACCTGGCAATATAAATTCAAATGAGCAATTCACGTTTTGAATTTATTATTTAGATATGCCGCATGTGCCTAGAAACTAAAAAATATAAAAGAAATAATGAACTAAAAACTGGTGAAGTTGTATGATACTTCTCCAGCAAAGTTCGCCGTCGATTCATAAGGTTCGGGACTACAGATTCTTCTATTTTTCTGCAGAGTATAATAATACCTCAACAATCAATTTAATAACAAAACAAAAAGGCGGCATCACTTCATACTCTTACTTGTTAATTAAAAACGACAGCACTGGAAAATTACCCAACTTCACTTGCAAAATTTAGCATGATCGGGTCTACAGATTTGTTTCTGTTTTTTTTATACGAGTTCATTTCCAATCAGTCCTCTATTAAACGAAAGAATGGAGGGCGGCACTCATTGTTATTCAATAAAACAAGAAAAAATAAAATCCCTGTGGGATATTAGAATTACCGCATTTCGCCGTTTCCCAAGCGATGACACGCCCTTTACCGGCTCTGATTCTAAATTTTCCGGTTCAGTGGTCCCTATATTTCTGGATCCAGCAACTAGTTTATGCAAAGGTTTTACATGTTGAATCTTTGCATTTTAACACGGCACGTAGCAAAACTTCACATGTTGAATTTTTGCAAAAAGAAAAACTAGTTGCTGGATCAGAAATAACCTCTGACACCTCCCTATATAAATGAAACGACTAACATAATCTCATTTCGGTACCTGTACAACAATTCCAGTAACTGGCTCATTCTCATTAC
>BTSX01000005.1:23174318-23222180 GCA_036245825.1 Pristionchus entomophagus
GTCCAATTACTAGCCAACGATATATGCCAATTACTAGCCAATTGCTTTTTATTACCAATCACATTTGAAATAGAAAAGGATCCCTACAACGAGGCACAACGAAACTATTTACAAGGAAAATGATCGGCGCGCGTAGGAGGCGGGGCTTAAGCGCGCGTTTTTCAGCGCGCGCGTGCATTCGCTTTTCCAGCGAGCGAATTTAAATTCGATTTCGAATTCGACTCCTCACTCTTGTATTAATATGATCTTTTCTAGGCAAGCTTGCATTGCGTCAAACTACCGCGCGCAATTTGCTCGGCCTACGACGATTTATAAAAGCTTTATTAAATTTGATTCGAACATATTTTAATTGATTTCGGATAACTTCTAATCGAGCATTCAGATCAGAAATGGCAGATGAATGGAAGAAAGCCTATAAAGCAGTCTATGGGAAGTCTCCGAAGAAAGCAGACTATGCTCTCGCCTCTAGTAAAGTCGCAAGTAAGGACGTCATGCTATCTTTCTTCTGATTGCGCATGAATTTCAGAAGAAGTTTTGGAAACAAAGGAAAATGAGAAAAATCTCTTGACGTCTTACCGGGTACCAATGAGACTCAAAAGGCCGGCACAGTATTCTCCAGTGAAGCAAATGGCCAGAAAAGAGCTGTAGAGTCAGTTGAAGGTGGGAACTCACTTCCTAAGTGGTTGATAATGTACTGCTGCTTAGTGGACGGTGATGAAAAACGAGTGGCTGTACCGGTTGGAGAATCAGCGAGGAAGAAGCTCAAACCGACCTTCGCTCCTTTTTTCGCTGCATCACCTGTGAAAAAGGCTAGATCTCTCTTTGAAATGTTGATATCCCTTGGTTCTTTGCAGACTTTATTCACCACTCTCCCTGCTGAGAATTGCTTCAGCAGTCCAACCAAACCAGTCATGGTACGTACCTTCGAGAACACAGTATACAGACGCAAGGTATTTTAGTGCGGGTTGGGAACTTCAGGAAAAAATCTGCCTGAGAGTTTAAATCCGTCTCCACGAAAGCCTCTTCACAGGTACGTCATACATACAATCATAGTCATGTTTTAATCAGACTAATTCGCAGAAGTAAGGTTATGATATCGTATGCAGATACTCTTTACGAGTCTAAATCCCCTGTGAAGAACATAGCAGAAACCAAGACGGTAGACCACGTTTAATCTTACGTCTTTTATTGTGTTCTATGAATGTAGTTCATATTTTGAATGCAGAAAACGTTGGAAGAATTACAAGAAGAAGATGAAGAAGCACTCAAGGATCTCAGGTGAGATTGAGAAATAGGAAATCAGTTTTAAGATGGTAGATTCAGCAAAACAATAGTCTTTGATCTCTCTTATTTGCAGACCCAAAGTATACCGTAAGAAGAATTTGGAAACGAATTTCCTCACATTGAACATGAAAAAAGGTTATCATGCAAAGGGGAAACTAACTGCTGAACAAAAAAGGTGAGAAATGAACTCTAGATTTAGACTATGAGAAGCTAATTATGATCACTGTAGGAAGTTCAAGAGAAAGGCTAACTACAATAAGTTTAAAGCTGGCCAGTAATCCATTCGACGGGACGCAAACATGAATCAAAGTAATCTGTTCAAATGTTTATCTAGTGAGATAATCTGTCTGTCATTCCTGTTTAATGCAATTTCCCTACATTTTCGCTGTTTATTATCTCAAATTCTGAGTCTAATCATTAAAACAATCTTGATTATGCATAGCGTTTCGAATGTGCAGAAAGGACGCAATGGAATGTAATATGATGATCTATGTGGGAATGGGGAAAGGGGGGGGGGGGGATCAACGAAGGGGCTTCTTGAGATCCTCCTTGAATCCGAGATCAGGTTGATCAAGTGGGGCAGATGGTCCTCTGGATGATTCGTCCTCTAGGAATCTTCTCCATAGCGATGCCATGAGATCAGTGACAAAAAGATCTCCTGCATTGGAAGCGAGAAGGCGACACACGAATACTCCGTCGTTCTTCAGTCCTCTCTCCACGAATTTAGACACTGTCCTTTCATCTGAATGCAATGGAATTGAATGAGGAACAAGAGATAGAGATAGAAATAGAGAGAGAGAGAGAGAATACTCACTAGCCACATCATTGGGTTCAATGAGATTGTTGACTGAGAGATACTTGGACACGAAGTCCTTTCTACTTCCTTGATTGGACATAGACTTGAACCACCAAATGAGATTGAGAAGAGTCGCTATTCCCACTCCCAATAGCCACCACCACAGGAAGAGATAGACCTGAGGAAGAGAGATTGGATGAAGGGGAGGGGGGGGGGAGAATATACCTTCTCATTGAACATATTGATCATGAGGACACATTGGACAGTGTGACGATGCTTGTTACCAAGGACTCTCACTTCGAAATCGCACATAGTCACTCTGAATGGAGATGAGATAAGGAGGGGGAGGGGGGGGGGGGTAGAATACCTGGGGAAATGGCCACTCTCTTCCCATTCACGACCTGAGAAGATATCACGAAGAATACCGAATCCCCAGAAGGTATATTGAGTGGAGAGGAAGCTGAAGGAGAATGGAGGGGTTAATGGATATAAGAGAGGGGAGATCTACCTATTGAGAATGATGAATTGCATGAAT
Source organism: Pristionchus entomophagus (assembly GCA_036245825.1). NCBI lineage: Eukaryota > Metazoa > Nematoda > Chromadorea > Rhabditida > Neodiplogasteridae > Pristionchus > Pristionchus entomophagus. Next base: position 23,176,934 of record BTSX01000005.1, read on the forward strand.
ACTTGAACTAGATAGAAGACCTTGATCAAGAGATATATAGACGTCAGATACGATCCATTGTGCAGGAATTTCACTTTCGCTCCAATCAATCCATTATTAACTTCTCCGCATGAGATACTTACAGTAATTTGCCATACGAGAATTCATGCTGAGTGCATCGTGAATGTGCGAAGCTACAACCTGCAATGGATTACGGTAGATTAAAGAAGATGAGATTACGGTAGAATGTTACGACAATCAAGTATACGCTATAATAAAATAAATACGGAATATATTTTGATAGAACGAGAAAGAAACAGCAATAGAGGAACGAAAAGAAAAGATGGTAAAGAGTAGCGTAGATATACCTGAATAGATGCAACTCTTCCATCAGCTTTGAGGTTTCCAGTGTCTTGACTCATCCTCACAAGAGACTTTACAGCGAGTCCTTAATCTCGCCCTTCCTCTTCATTCTCAATGGATAGATCTCACCCGATTGCCAGTTGAGAATTCTCCATACTAGAGCAGGGAGATAGAAAAGGATGGCTTGTAGACCGAGAATGAATGGAACCCATTGGTAATATCCAATCTCCTTGCTCTCTCGATCTTCCACATCATTCGGAATGTAGTGATGAAGGGGAAGGAAGTATCTGAAAGAAGGAAGACTCTCCTCCCTCTGCCTCTCTCTCCCTCTCTGTCTCTCTCTCTGTCTCTCTCTCTCTCTCTCTCTCTCTCTCTCTCTCTCTCTCTCTCTCTCTCTCTCTCTCTCTCTCTCTCTCTCATATACTCACGTATTCTGAACGAAGCAGTAGTTCTCGGAGTATTGTTCCCATGCTCCAGTGAACTGGGCAGGAATCCAACACTGAATGGGCTGACCGACGTATCTGAGAGAGATACGGTAGGAAGATGCGATCAATCTATAACTGACTGTTTGGCAGATAGAGTAAGGGCGAATATAACAAGTAGCATGGGAGTGTAGTAGTAATTGAGTCGATCGATGGAATCGTCGTCGAATTGAGGTTTGAGAGCCTTGACGAAGATGTCAAGGAAAAACATCTGAAGGATCTAATTGTTGATTGAGAACTCAAGATGAGACAATGAGAAGATATCACAAGGCCAGTCAACCTTTGCTCAATCGAAATTGAACAATATGCATAGTGAAAATGTCTTTATTATGTGAATAAGCGTAATTGATCTATAGTTGATATCTTGAGAGGGAGGAAGATCAGAGTTCGTCTTCATCAATTGTCTTCTTTCCAAGAAGGAGTGGCTCAGTGTAGGGAGGAGGCTGATTTCCTCTCTCTTTCACGTAATTATCCCACAATTCCTGGAATGATTCTCTAGTCTCAATGATGATAAGGGAAGGAACCTTGAGAAGAGCAGCTGTGATCGTATCTCCACTGTTGGAAGATATGAGTCTAATGAGGAATACTCCATCGGAATGGAGTTTTGTTGTGATGAATTCATCCAGAAGAGCCTTCTTCTGTTGAGATCTCTCCATCGAAGGATCCATCTTAATCAATTGATTAATCAGATTATATATTGAATGAGAATGGAATACCTTGTGAATGTAGTGAGAGACGACTCCTCTTCCATATGAAGAAGTAGAAGATGTCACAAGCCAATACATGAAGGATCCCACTCTGCAAGAATCAATCCATCCTTCTCTATCCTTCTCCATTTTTCTCTATCCTTATCTATACTTCTTCTTCTCATCTAATGGGAGTGAAAGGAAACATACGAGACAGCGACCATAATACAGAGCCAGAACCATAGTCCAACGAATATCTTCTCATTGAACATATTGATCATGAGTACACATTGGACTGTGTGACGATGGAGATTCCCAAGGACTCGCACAGAGAAATCACAGAGAGTCACTCTGGAGTCCATCCATTACATATATACATATAATCATATTCAAAACACTTATTTTCACAGTCATTCAGAAGAAAAGAGAGATAATAAACTCTCATAATACTTCCATTCTCAATACAAAGAAAACTGAAATCGCAAAAAAGATTATCGGATCTAATAGCGATAACACGGATTTTCTGTAATTTTGTAGGAACGCTTACTACAGAAAAAAATTATGTGCTTCGGATTTATATGAAACTAATGCTACTGACTAAAGTGAGGACGGGGAGAACGCCTATCCACTTCATTTGGCAAAATTTGCATATTGATCCGATCTGTGACCTACCACTTCAAAACGTTGGATCTCGGTCAGTTTTGACCTACCGAACCCGATTATTTTTCAGTCGCTTAGTATTTCCGAGATCTACAATTCTCTCAACGGTGATCACATACGAAAACGCCGTCTTTGATGCGTTTCATGCGATAACGTGTTTTTTCAACTACATTATGCAAATGATCTCGAAATTTTACTCTTGAGATCACGAATTTTATTTTCGAATATGATTCCCCACCCCAAAATTGAGGTAGTATCATATTCTATTAGTCATAACTCTGAGCAATCCATTCCGGGTCTGATTTTATCTCAAAAATTTGCAAAATTACCAATTAGGGTGGTCAAACGAAAGCTCTCGTGGAGATAAAGAGAAAAGGTCTGATACGCCGAGTTCTGAAAATTGACGGTTTTCGACAGGGAGTTCAGAGTTATGACTAATAGAATATGATACTACCTCAATTTTGGGGTGGGGAATCATATTCGAAAATAAAATTCGTGATCTCAAGAGGAAAATTTCGAGATAATTTGCATAATGTAGTTGAAAAAACACGTTATCGCATGAAACGCATCAAAGACGGCGTTTTGGCATGTGATTACCGTTGAGAGAATTGTAGATCTCGGAAATACTAAGCGACTGAAAAATAATCGGGTTCGGTAGGTCAAAAACTGACCGAGATTTTGAAGTGGTAGGTCACAGATCGGATCAATATGCAAATTTGGCCAAATGAAGTGGATAGGCGTTCTCCCCGTCCTCACTTTAGTCAGTATCATTAGTTTCATAGAAATCCGGAGCACATAATTTTTTTCTGTAGTAAGCGTTCCTACAAAATTACAGAAAATCCGTGTTATCGCTATTAGATCCGATAATCTTTTTTGCGATTTCAGTTTTCTTTGTATTGAGAATGGAAGTATTATGAGAGTTTATTATCTTTTTTTCTGTAGTAAAAGGCCTCGATTTTCCTACAAAATTACAGAAAATCCGTGATAAATTATGGCCATTTGAAAAGAAATATTTTTATAAAAACATTTTTGAACTTGATATTGTAAAAATAAGTGAAGATACCGAGGGAAATTGGCAGTTTGAGCCCATTCTCGACCAGCGAAAAGATCAGAGATCACTTGGAATCCCCATATGGGAGAATCTACATTGAGGAACTTCTGGAGAAGGAAGAATTGGAAGATTGCATTGAAGGAGAAGAGCAGTTTTGTGACCTGAAATGGACTCAATCAAGCTCTCAATCCCCCTCTTTATCAGCGGATAAATCCATTCACAACTGAATTTTACATTGTATGATAATAATAATCGTACCAGATAAGCAAAAATGATGCTTGTTCCTCCTCCTCCCATATTACGGAATCGTCCACCAAGCGCTGATGATATATCGTGCTCCTTCAATTATTGAACGGTATTATAACGAGAAGATTCAAATGAAAACAATTGAACAAATTTAATCTGGAGAGAAAATCGGCCAAAAATTGTGATCTTTGATCTTTGAAAGGTGACGGACTTTGAAGGTCGGATTCGGATATGATAGTTTGATAATTAATAAAAGAAACCTGAGTGAGAAATTTGGACACGATGGTCATATTCTTCTTTCTATCAGCTGGTTCCATATTGAGAGAGACTGCGCATGTCTCACATATAGCCTTCACTTTGTAACCTCAAAAGAAGAGAGAATAGAGGGATGGAAGAATGAAAGGATGGAGAGATAATAATGATGATATACCTGTGCTCTCATAAACTGCTCTCCAGAACATAATGGGGGCATAGAAAAGAAAGGCTTGGAAAGCCAGCATGAAGGGAACCCACTGGTAGTAACCTCAATTCATACCCCATTCCCAATTCCATCCATTCATAATCCCTTTCGATTCCATGCCTTATCCTATTGAGTCTAAACGGAATTAACTGTTCTCCTCTGATCAATGCGGTCAGCGATCAAAAGAGGCGCAATTTAGCCGTCCCTCCATGTCAATCCTCCTTCTCTCCCTTCACTCATACTCCATTACCATCCTCTTCTCCCATAATCTCCCGTTTCCATCACTATCCTCTCTCTCTCTCTTTCTCCCTCTCCTCCTCTCAATCAATACTCACTGATCTCCTTCGATTCTCGATCCGTTATATTCTTAGGAATTTCCACCATGTGAGCACCGAAGTCGAATGCATTTGAAACCTGGAGAGTATATATTTGGAATGGAATGGGAAGTGGATGAGTCTACCTTCTCGTCAGAGAATGGAATGAAGTATGTATTCTGAACATAGCAGTAGTCTAGTGCATATTCCATCCACCATCCTGAAGGAGGAAAGAGATGAGATGGAGGAGAGGAAGAGGAAGAGGAGGAAGAGGAGGAGGGGGGGGGGGGGAGGGGAAGGGGGGGGGGAGAGACAAGACAAGACAAAGAAAACTGATTCACCCTTGTAGTAGGCAGGGAACCAGCATTGGATCGGAGATCCGACAAAACTCCAACCCGATACGAAAGCAGAACCCAGAATGAGGCCTACTGTAGACAGACAGTAACTCAATCTGGAATGAGAAGAGTTGAAGGAATAAATGATGAACTGAATGGAATTGAGGAAGAAAGACAAGAAGTGAGATCGATAGTGCAGGAATGACAAGTGATTCATTGAGAATGGTCAATTCAGATGAGATATTGAAACAAAAAGGAGAATGATCTCCTGGTATACAGTGAGTAATCTATAATGGATGGATGGATAACAGACCTATCGGCTGAATCTCCATCAGGAAGGGGTTTAACAGCAGAGAGAAGTCCCTGCACCACATTCATCCCTTCTTCTCTATTCCTCTACCACTGATCGTACCATCTCCTCCCTTTCCCTTCTCCCCCTCCCTCCCCCCCCCCCACCCTCCCCCTCCCCCTTCTCTTTCTTCTCTGCGTCTCTTTCATTCTCTGTCACTCTCACTCTCTCCATACTGTATTCGATAGAGGAGTAAATTGCACTAATCGGGTAGGAGTCTCTCTTCCCTCTTCATCTCTTCCAATTCTCTCTTCCACCCTCACTTGTTGCAATGAGCAGAGTGCCTTGACTTCTGATTTGTAAGTAATCGATTGACTGAGGGAGGAAAAGGGAGAAAGAGAGAGTGGGCCAGTGCAAGGTCGAGAGATGAAAGTATTCGATTAGAGGGAATGAGGTACAAGAGAAGGGACAAGGCCATTCACAGCCGATCGAGACTCATACCTTCTCAATCTTTACTTTTTATTTTGTGATTGTCCACTAATTAGGGGAATTTTTTTCTCTCTGAACATACAATATGTAGACGGAAGATTTTGAAAGTGGAGATTGTCAATCTGAATCACCTTCTCCCCATCTCATTCCCTCCTCCCATTCATCCCTCTACTTTTTGCCCCTCTTAGAATAGGCATAGGGGGGAGGGGGGGGGGGGAGGGGGGACTGAGTGGGGGTTTGGTTCTATCTCTCAACAGGTTGTCTCTCCCTCTCGAGAAAGGAGTCAAACATTGTACATGAATAGAAGAGATCGATCATGAATTCACAGTTCCGTTTACTTGAGGAGAGAAGGAGATGGAAACGATCTAGAGATCAACTGCCATCGATCGAAAGATGGAAGATGAATGAAGGGAGAAGGGGGAGAAGGACATTCCCACCAAAGAGTGACTTATGACACTTTTCATGAATGGGCATAGTGTAGAAAGAGACGAAGGACATCAAGGGTGAGAATGGGGAGTCTCAATGAAATTCCCTCGGTCAATTCACAATTTGAGAATCCGCTGACTGAAAATAATCTCCAAATCCCAACATCTCTTCTTCAAAAAAAAATTCTTCATAGTGGGAACCATAGTTCGAAAAGCTGTCCGGATCCGACTTAGCGAACAGTCTGCCTTCCCATTTGGGATTTAGATCTATATCACGGATTTTCTGATATTTGGTAGGAACGATGACTACAGAAAATAATTGTATGTCTCGGATTTCCATGAAACTTTTGTTAATGACTAAAGTGAGGACGGGGAGAACGCCTATTTACTTCATTTGGCTTTGCATATTGAGCCGATCTGTGACCTACCACTTCAAAACGCTCTAACTCGGTCAGTTTTTGACCTACCGAGTCCAATTTTTTTCAATAGATTTGAATTTTCGAGATATACAAATTACTCAACTAGGGATACGGTTTAAAATGTCATCTTCAATGTATTTTGTCCGAAAAATCGATTTTCCAATTATTAAAGTACATTTTTCTCGAAATTTTTCAATTACGTTATGAATTTTATTGCAGATTCTGATTCCCCACCATAGAATTGAGGTAGTGTCATAGTTCTTCAGCCTCAACTCTGTCCACCCGATAGTGCTACTCAGAGGGGGAATCCCGGAAATCCCCGACTTGGCGTTATTTCCATTTCAATCGTAATTGAAAAATTTCGAGAAAAATGTACTTTAATAATTGGAAAATCGATTTTTCGGACAAAATACATTGAAGATGACATTTTAAACCGTATCCCTAGTTGAGTTATTTGTATATCTCGAAAATTCAAATCTATTGAAAAAAATTGGACTCGGTAGGTCAAAAACTGTGGGGAATCATATTCGAAAATAAAATTCGTGATCTCAAGAGGAAAATTTCGAGATAATTTGCATAATGTAGTTGAAAAAACACGTTATCGCATGAAACGCATCAAAGACGGCGTTTTGGCATGTGATTACCGTTGAGAGAATTGTAGATCTCGGAAATACTAAGCGACTGAAAAATAATCGGGTTCGGTAGGTCAAAAACTGACCGAGATCCAGCGTTTTGAAGTGGTAGGTCACAGATCGGCTAAATATGCAAATTTGGCCTAATGAAGTAGATAGGCCTTCTTCCCGTCCTCACTTTAGTCAATAACAAAAGTTCATGGAAATCCGAGACACAAAATTATTTTCTGTAGTAAAAGGTCTCGATTTTCCTACCAAATTACAGAAAATCCGTGATTTACGGTTAGATAGAGAAGCTCAAGAGTAGTTAGAATCACCAAACGAGGGCAAACTTTTCTCAAAAAGAAGACATGTAAACCCCGAAAAACGGTGAAAACGCAATTTTTACATTGTAAGTGTCGGGCAGACTTATTCTCGCCGGTATTCGCTAGAGGGTTTTGAAAAATACATGGTTTGATAGAGAGCACTGAGACGAATCAGAACCAGAAATAGAGGGCAGACTTTTCTCAAACGTTAATTTATAGCGAATTTTTGAATTTTATTCCAACTTAGCCTTTCGACCTATGGTGGGAACTATATATTGATAATGTTCGAGGTAGGAACAGAAGGACAAAATCGTTCAAAGGTTCAATTCGTCGTTCAGTTCGTACAAAATCGTTCAATTCGTCCATTTGGTCAACAACTATTAGGTACAATAAAAATATAATTTTCTATCTTGATATTGTGATATCTTATCATGATTATAAAAATAATTTTCAATCACATCTCCAGTTTCCATTAATCCCTTATCCCATGGGATTCGAGAATGGTTAGCGTTCTAAAAAAAAAAGAAGGTAAACCCTACCAAATTTGAAATGGGCTAATAGCTCGTTCAATCAGTAGTGTAAGCTATCTGGCCAATCTGACTGAGAGCGCCAAAGTTATATCCATATCAATATATATCTACAGTTATTATGTATTTACAGTAAAGTGTCTACAAATGAGATTTATAGATCAATCATTAGTTCATCAACATCAAGAAATAGTCAATCTTCATGAAAACTATAGTATTTGCTCTATAAATTTACAATGTGAATATTATAAATTAGAAAATGTGAAACTGTGAGTATCGGTTAGAGTAGTAATTATGTAATAGCAAGATGGTGCAATGCAAGTTGAAATGAGACCAGTCAAAAGGTAGATCAAGAATACCATAGAATAATACAAACAATTAAAGCGAGGTTATTATGCTTGATTTAGCACCGTCCAAATAATGTGAATATGTTAGAGACTGATGAGCATTAAAAATGGCATGAAACAATATTTGAAATCATAAAAGGCACAAATAATGAATATAAGCAACATATCTATCTAGAACTTGTAAATAGGAAGGGAAATGAATGGTTGTTTATTTCCCTGTGCATTGAGATCCCTTTCTTTCCACTGATCTCCTTCTCCAGTTTTTAGTGAAACCTTCCACTCCTCTCCACAACCTTCTTTCACGCTGTGCGGCATTCTCAATTCGACAGGCAACTGCAATTTTAAATTGAATTAATTTTTTAAATTTTTAAAACCAACTTGAAACTTTAGGCCGAATGGTCCACAAATTACGAGGGGCGAGACCATTTCTTCGCCCTTCTCACAATCCGCAGGTCCGCAATCATTCGTATCTTCACACACCTTCAATCAATTCATATCATCTCTCTGTCTCCCCCCCCCCCTCCTCCCCCCTCACCTTAATGTATATCTCGTGTTTCTCTCCATTCCTGATAGCTCCAGGAGGGATAAGGAGTGATACATTGGAAACGGGACAGATGAGTCTCCCTCCTTCTTCTCCAAAGAATCCACTCGCTTCTTCCATCACTCGTGACTCATCCATTCCCCTGATATACTCAATCTTCATTCAATCCATTCAATCAATCAACTCACTCTTCATTCTTCGATTCCTTCATTGACATGACTGTTGAACTTTTGGCTGATTCTCCTTCTGGACTCCTTCAACAATCAATTATTCCTTCCTAATCCTCTTCTCTATTCTTACCTCTCTGACACATTATTGTTCTCTTTGACCAATGTCTTGGGAGGAATGGCAGGTTTTCCTCCATGACTCTTCTCTGATTTCCCTTCACTCGATACTCCAGATGATGAATTGGGAATGGGAGGCGAAGAATCACAAGAATATACCATTCTTGTCTCCACTCCACCATTCACATTATTCCGATCATTACCTGAGATCAAATATTTGATCCTCCCTCTAATCCCAATCTTCTTCTTTTTCTTACCTTCCATCATTCCATCATCTCTTCTCACTTCCTTCATTCTCCATTTCAATTCTGATATTTTCTCTTCTTTCAATTCTGATATTTTCTCTTCTTCATCTCTTCTTCCATCTATCGTAATATTTCCCAGATCAGAGACAACCTTCGATTCTTGTTCCGGTTTTAGCAACTGTAATTCCATTCATCATTCATCCTTCTACCGTATACAAATCATACCTGTTGTACATTGTAATATCCCTTTCTTTTGTCCATCTCCCTCATCTCCTTCATTTCTCTCGATTGATCTCTTCCTCCCACTACTTCTCTCCTCAACGATCCATCATATTCATTCCAACTTCGTTGTGTTGACTGAAATAAATATATGCAAGAAATCTCATAATGGATTCTCACAACTTCAATACCATATAAATTGGCTTAATCATATATATTATCTCACATTCTCAATGGAAACTGACCATGGATGGTATATTTAGTTGTGAGTGGGATGAATGATCTTCTCTTCTCTCGCCTCTCTCTCCTCTCTTCATACTATTCCAACCAATCTCTCCTCCATTCGATGGGATCAAAAGGGGATTTCTAGTAGCATCCCATTGGTAGATACTCCTCAATCATATCATTCATCATCATAATTCCATCTCTTTCATCAATCTCACTTGTTCACATTATCACTATATTCGATATAATCATGATGGATGGATCTATCCCTCTCAGAGTCCGAATCCTTCTCATTCCGAGTATTCGTGAATAATAGCATATCTTCAAGTGGAAAGGCACATGGGAATTCAGGCATCCACAGTCTTCTCATTTGTAGATGTGAGATGAGATCTTTGACTGCATCTAGCCATCCTTCCTCTTGACTTGCATCTACTGTCGCTGAACATGCAACACTATTTGCCTAATCTAAATAATAGTCTTTATTTACAACTATCGTCATTTTTTATGCAAACCATTCCAAACAATTAATTTAAATAATAGATCAATGGAGGATAGATCTACTGATCTTTTTTTCTAAACGAATCGCTCGGAATATTCAAACTGGAATCTGTGTTGTTCTATTTACCTTTTAAATGTCATATAACCAAAGGCATCCCCCTCCTCTTCCTAATCCCGGTTAGTAGAAGGATAGAAGAGATACCAGATAGTAGATGTGAGTGGTTCTTCTTGATAGCAGAAGCGTGTTCAGCCAACAACTTGCTAGATATCCTTGGTGCTTCCATCTTCTTCCTTATCTCTCGCAATCTCCATCTACTCTCCACATCAATCAGAATGACGATGGGTGCATACTGGGCCAATTGCAGCCGTTCCACCTTCAATACTCCCATTCATTCACTCATTCACTTCTCTCACGCACTAAATATAAACCATGTTAATGAAATGATGATAGAATTAGGTGTTTTCTACAAATAAAACAATAATAAAAACGTCTATACCCCACCCAACTAACTACATGGCCTTTATCCCCCCCCCCCCCCCCCCCCCCAACGGACGGGGTATCTCACCGAATCGAGTGTGATATCCAATAGTGCATGTTTGTTATTAGCAATGATGGCATCAATAGCAGGTAGTCTGATTACTCCCTCTCCCTCTCCAGACGGAGAAGAGAAGAGAAGAGCGAATTGAGAGAGAAGGAGACGACGGGCTACGTCGGATAGGGGACCGAGCAGAATTACAGGTCTGAAATCGAGATGAGGCCATCAATGGGAGAGGGGGAGGGGGGAGGGGGAGCGAATGCCATTCACAACTGAGAATGATAACACTAGTCAAATGATAAACTTGTGAATTCAAAAGAGAAAAGGTGAGATAGATACCGTGGGAAGGAAGGGCAGGTGAGTACAACTCTTTCATAAGCAGGAATCCATTGACTATCTCCTCCTCCTCCCATCACATTCTTAGTGAGACTCTTCGTTCGTCTCGATTCCAATTTACGACGAAGGAGAGTCGATCTACTCTTGTTCTCTCTCTGCAATCAATACCCATCAATATTGTCAATCCGAAACCATCGATTCACTCAGATAAACCCTCCCCCCTCTCTATCTCTCATTTCGTCTCTCTCTCCAGATTCTTACACTGACAATGGGTCAATACCTCCATTGCTGTTCTACTATAATTAGAGACCACAGGGTGATCTACCAAAATTGATTGTAGCGGTTCAAATGTATGCTCAATGTGTTGGTATGGTTCTGAATGACATTTTTGATTTTAAGAGTTTGTCTCTATCTCATCTTTGCGCCGAGTTCTCCCCTTAAAACCACGCGCACCGTGCAAGGGGGAGGGAAATCGGGCGAGAGAGAAAAGGAGCGGAGCCTCTCTCGCGTGTGTCTCTCACTCCTCCCGCTCTCTCGCTCGCCTCTCCCCGCGATCGAGCACAATTCGGAGAAAATTATTAAAATTCTGGAATTGTTTAAAATTCCTCTAAAATACAAATAAAGGAAATGCGAGTGGAACAGCTGTGTACGACCTCTAGAGACACTATAAACGCCTATTCTTGACCATAAATGGCCACATTTGACCTACTTAGAATTGACCGATCAGGCTGCTCCACTCGTCATTTGTGAAGACTACTGAGAGCTACAGAAAAAGCTTTTGATCGGCCCATTTGATTGAGAATTCGATTTGTGCTTGTCAGGCGCAGGTTTTGGGCGAAGTCAATTCCCCTCAAAGTGGACGGAGCTTGCGGTCTCTAATTATAATCCCCCCCTCTCTCCTCACCTCTTCATTATTCCTTCTCATCTCTCGAAGGAAGTTATTGGCATTATTCTGATTGGGAATGACTCCCTTACTCGTATCTCCTTTCCCACTCGATGAGTATACACGAGATGCCTTAACCACACACAATTACTCCATTACACAACATATTTCATTCAATGCATGGCACACAACCAAAGTGAATCAAATGGCCTGCTCACCAGGATTGGGCGGAAACGTTTTCCGTTTCCGAAAATTTTCCGGTTTTTCCGGTCCTCAGACTGAAATTTTTCCGACCGGAAAATTTTCCGGTTTCTCATCGGAAATTTCCGAAAAGTACATAGATATTATGAGCTTTTTTAGGACTGAACTTGCGAGATTTTTTCAAAAAATCGAAAACAAATTTCCGCTTTTTTATCAATCATGATCCGAATTTTACAATTTTTCGCCTGTAATCGATGCAATCACTTATATCTCGCTACGCATGACTTCTTCTAGTAATTATGCACGAGAAAAAATTGAATATTTGTGAAGTTTTCCGGTATTTTCGACCGGAAAATTTCCTTTTCCGAAATTTTTTCCGGTGCCCTATTTAAGCCCAACCCTGCTCTGCTCACCTGCCATCCGATCGCCATGTTGCCCCCATATAGAGTATCGGTTACGTGGTAGATATCTCCCTCGTTTATAGCCAATTCCAGTCCTCCTCCCTTCTTCTCCTTATTGAAATGAGCACTGGAATGATCCCTCTCTCTTCCCTTCCTTCTAATCATCAGACTAACCGAACAAAGAAGTTATCTCCGATCTGAGATTGTCTCACATATTCCAAATGAGAGGAAGCATATTCCAATCTGAGGATGACTCTCTCTTCCAATCCCATTAGAGTCTGCACTGCCATCTCACGAGTTACTCCTGCCATTGAACGTCCATTCACCTACAATCTATCCATTGGGGGGAGGGGGGAGGGGGAATGTTGAGAATAATCGGACGAGAAATGACAATTCTCATATTTTCTTAGCAGTTACCATATTGACCTGATACAATAGTCTATATGAGTAGTGCAGGGACGGTCATCTTTCTTTTCCATAGCGTTATTTGAACAGAGCATCAGATTGATCTCACCTCGAGTATTCTATCTCCTGGACAGATTCCATGTCTACTTGCTTGTGAATCTGCAGCTACCGCCGACACGAAGATTCCCACTTCATTCCCTCCAACCACTCTGATACCCACGCTTCCGCCAACCTAATCATTTGAAAAATGGAGATAATTGAGCAACGAGATGAGGGGGGGGGGGAGGGGGGAGTACCTTGTGGAAACAGACTGTCCTCTGTCCCCTCTCATCAGGCATGGCAGACATATGGTAGTCGTAGTGATAATTGGTTGATCCATGACTAGATGCAATCATGGGTGAATGAGTGGCCATCCTTCCCTCCAAACCCCCCAGATCTCCCTTGTGTGATCCATTGTTGATGTATTCATGGGAAGATCTGGAATACTCTTCCTTCCTCTTTCCTCTCTCCTTCTCCTCCATACCTGGCAGACAGGGGGACATGCATGAGGGGGGAGGGCGAATGACGAGGAGTCGCCCCCACTGATCCTACTCTCTCATACACTGTTTGAGTGGATGGCCAGCGAGAGGCTCCACGACGCACGTCCCTGCAATACTCCCCCCTACTCAGTCCATCCCAATCCATCATATCCATTCCAATCTAGTCCAATATCAAGTGAATCATGATAGATAGACCAACCAACCTCTGAATGACGAGACATAATTTCTCTCTGCTCTTCTCTAGCCATTTGGCTGCTTCATCCAGAGTCACTCCATCTAGACTCTGTCCATTCACTCTCAGTACAGTATCTCCCTCTCTCAGACCAGGGTCCTTAATCAATCATATTCACCCATTCCACTCTCCATTCACTCACTTTTTCTGCCAGCTTCGCATTCGTGATTTCCTTGATATAGAATTTGCACCCAAGCACAATACCGAAATCTGAAGAAATAATTTATATTTAAAGAAGGAATGAAGAGAAGGAACCATCTTTCTTCCTCGACTTAGTGAGAGTGAATTTGAGTGTCCTCTGTTCAAACTCCATTACAGGGACGGGAACTCGCCGTTTCACTATCTGAATACCTTTGAGATGAATATGGCAATGAAATAATAATACATACGATATCTTCTCTCGAGAAAAGACTCGTTCTATTATATGCTTCTTTTCCCATTCTCAGCGTGTAAAATAGCCCGATTGGCTACCTAATTCCAACCACATTCTCCCCCGCCCCCTCCGCTCTCCAAAACTCCATTCATCTGACCATGTTTATGTGTTGAGCTTGCTTTATCACTTCCACTGCTCTTGAGTATGCGATTGACTCGAATGAGATACCGTTAGCGGAGAGAATTCGATCGTTCAATCTGTAGAGAATATATTCCATCACAACAACTTCATTTTCTCACTGTAGTAATCCACTAGCAGGACCATTGGGGACCACGTCAGATATGACAACTGTGCCCTCTCCAGAGGTAAATAGAGGATTGTCGATGCCACCCGATACGGCGATTCCCAGAGATCGGCTCACAGGATCCTCAAAACAAAGGATCCTAATTATAAAAACGACGATGACATGCAAGTCGGAAAATAATAACGCTCTCGATCGTTCTCCATCGATAATATTCAACAATTTCGTTCCCAAATTCATGTAAATCATCGAAAGAAGGGCGAATTTCTAGAGTGATATTTAGGAAATATAACTGAAGAGCGAATATATTATTTTGTTTTGAAAATTTTCCGTCTGTGATTTTTTACTTCAAAAAATTTTTTAAAGTAAATTCTGTCAAAAATATAATTTACATGCTAGATATAATTCAATCGAGCTCCAGATTATCTATGAAACAGCAAAACGTATTCGTCTTAAAGATCAGGATCAAAGCATTGTATAGCATTGTCCGAATATTCCGTTGCGCATCTTTGGTCGACAGATATCCTCGCTTCAGCCTATCGCGATTGGTGTCTAGGGAGTACCAAGAAGGATGAGGAGGAGGAGGAAAAGAGATGAGGGGAGAAGAGGAGAGTCAAGAGAGACAAGAGAAGGAAAAAGACAAATGGAGGGGAGAGGAGAAAGAGAGGGAACCACAGTGGGAATCATCCATCAAAATCGACTTCTTCCTCTTTTCTTGCGCGAGTTTGTGGAGACTACAAAGAATAGCCCCATCCCCCTTCATCTTAGAGTGTTTGGGATACTCAAAAGAAGAAGTCAATCCACTTATCGCATCCCTACAACTTCTTATAGACGACGAATCGCGAAAAAGGGCATTGTGCAAATCAATCGCTATAAATTTAACTGCATAGGAAACTAAATCATCCGAGTAAGCAATTTGTTATCTAATATCTTTTCGATTTTTTAGTCATCAAACACAATAGCCCGCAGAAAAAAAATTAAATTGCATGCTATAGATCGATACAGCAGATAATTCACTGGTTCGAGAAGATATTTTCAAAAAATAAGCTCAATTGATAAGGATCGCTGAGATAATGGAATGATAATAAGGTAGGAGCGGATGGATAGAGATAGAAAGAGGTTCAATCAACTGACCCTATGGATAGAGACGGATAACAGTTGCCATCCTGCTGCAGAGGCCATCTGAAGGGAGGAATGATGAGTGACAGGCGTCTTCTTACACTACTTACTGAGAGGGAATCGTCGTCCACCACTGGATTCGTCCACACTTCTTCCAAAGATGGAGGCCACTCTGATTCCCTTCTCACTCCATCCATATCTCAACATCACTATTGGTTATGACACGCCCATACCCAAGAGCATATCTTTCTCTTCCAACAAAAAACTTGCGAATAAGGGAGAAATACGCATAGATAAATTAGCGAATAATACACAGAGTTAATCTCAAGGGAATTCATACTCATCTGTCCTACTCGAGTTCAATCAAACGGCGTCTCATAAATAAGGTATCGTTCAATGGGAGAAGGATACGGCTTGTTTGAAGAAGGAGAAGAGTTGAATGAAAGCGAAAAGGATGGACATTCGATGAGAGAACCTATTCGTAAAGAGGAAAACTAGGCTAAAACAATCATCACGTGGAAATCGCTGCGGCCTTCAATTGTGAGGACTTGCGGGTTCATGCGCGAACCAATCACCAGCATAATAGTGATGCCCTTACGAAAATCACTAGAGTCATTCTGGCATGACAACAAGGCCTGGATTCACAAATTCACACAACAACTGTCTCCACAACACCTCGAAACACTCGTGAGAATGAAACGCGGCCACTTAATCAACTCAACACCAAATCGCTGGACGAATGTGACAATAGGGCCTGGGATAACAAATCAACAGAAAAAAAGAAAGCCGATACCACCAGATTGATAGATATTAATCGAGTGCTAAAAAAAAAGGCATGTTTGAATAAAAAGGGGGGGGGCTTCATTGCTATAGTTATAGGAACCCCACTGTCGGTCCTAGGTTCCTATAACCATAGCAATGAAGTACTAGGCGGACTCGCAACCAAGATTAATTATCCTATTAACATAAAATAAATTATTTTAAATATTGTTATTTGCGGAACTTTGCGAATTTCGCTTCGAGCGACTACTGTAGGTTCGGTGGTTCGCATCGTCGTGTAAATGGTATTAATATTTTTTTGATATTTAATGATGCTTGCTCTTGGTAGATGCGGCCATATCAAGCGATTTTACAGTCTTTCGACGACTACGCTAGGTGGTGCTGACTGTAAGGCCGACAGCTCTGTTGGACTACGTAACCCCGCTGTCCAAATTGCTTCTGGGGCACGTTACCTCGCGCCTCCTGGGCACTGATACCAATTTACCGACCCCGGAGGGATAGAAGGCTTGGTTGGCCTGAGCGGGGAATCGAACTCGTGACCCTCGGATAGCCAGCGGCGTCTTACACCACTCGGCCACCCCCGCTTGCTCTTGGGCGTGTATTTATTATAATATATATATTATACTTTTGTTGTGACTAAATAAAGTGAACTTATTTTCGATGTAGTTTGCGGGAAGGAGCTTTCGATTTTTATTAAATTTGTCGAGTACTTGATTGTTTTTCTCTTCTCAATTATCAAAGTCTATATTAAAAGGTATGCGGGTCGCCCTCCGTCTACTCCGCCCTGCGGCGAATCAGAACGTCGCTTCGCCCAAACTGTGGCAAGTAAGTGTTTAATTTGCTGACTTTTTCATTGGGTTGCATTATTATTTTTACAGGACCCGGTGTTGGGATATTTCGAAACTCACGGTAAGACCGAATTTCTCGATGGTGAGCAGTATGGACTCACCGAGGAACAGAAGAAGGTATTATGATATGCGCGTTTTGTTTAATATTCTTAATAGTATATATTGGTAATCTGGCACTACTATGGAACACGGGATCAGGCAATCAACAGTAGTGTATTGGGTGTTCGATAGTAGCGCCGGTAATCTTTCCTAGTTAAAACGAGATGTTATCAGGCCGTGCTCTGGCGCTACCGAGTGAAGCAGATCCTGAAGAAGGAGTATCTCAGAAGAGAGTACGACCCTACCACCTTCAAGTACAGGGAAGGGATTGTGATGGACCCTAGTGTGTTCAGATGTTAAGTACTTTATTAATTTATAATAATTTATAACTATAAATATAATATAATTTATAAATATGCTTACACTTGGCACAGTTTGGGCGAAGCTTACTTGCCACAGTGCAAATTCAGGTATTCTGCGGACATGAGTCAAGCCGAGTTCTTCCGCTTCACTCCCCGTTCGGTGTTCCTGTACTGTGGTGCCATCTTTCTCTCATTCTACATCTACACGAGACTCATGTTCTTGCCTGTCGTCAGTTTCTCTCTTTCTATCACTTTCGCAATCGTGCCTAACTCAAAGTGTAGTCAACACCCCGTATTGCATCAGAATGACGTTCCTCTCGTCTCCTCAAAATAATCTCCTGCATTAAAGGACAAATCGAACGAGGCTTGTCTGGATGGAGAGGTTCTGTGGTGGGACAGACAGCAAGGTCGAACTCTGTTCACTGCGGGATCTGGTCACTTCGCCCCCACCGTCGGTATCGACTTCTAGACTTAGACCCAATCAGTTGTGTATGTAGCCACAAAGCGATAAAGCCATTTTTCCTTCTAATTCATATTGTTCTCCAACACAAGTGGTTCATGGCCATGACTATATCGTCGTGTCATTCACATTAGCCCCCCCCCCCTCCCCCTTCTGGTTTCAGATGGATCTAAAGCTGATCTTGAAGAATGGGAAGAAATTATTAGCCTCTGGTCAATTCAAAGAAGCATATGTATTACTCAAGGTGAGTAAATTGAGTGGACGAATCGAGATTATTGTGATTAATTATAGGAGGCAATAGATGGAGAGGCAAACTATCTCCTCTTGTGCTATTTTGCATTAGCAGCATCAAATGTGGATAAGATGGAAGAAGCAATGGAAATGTACGGTAGAGCCGTAGACATGGACCCTAAATCTCTCACTGCATGGCAGGTATATTTGGTATTTAGATCATGCAGATGAAAATAGTAATTTAGGGACTTCACAAGCTATATTCTGGCAAGAAAGTACCTGTAGAAGAGAGAGCGCTTGAGTGTGTAGATATATTATTGAAGGAGAGGTGAATTAAGAGGTCTCAGATGATTGAATGACAACATTTTCAGTGAAGATTCGAAGAAAGAAGCTTTTCTAAAAGATAGGAGACGATACATTATGGAGTTACGGAAATGGTCGTGTCTCACGAAAGATGATCTGGATAATGAGAGAGATGCCATACCCAGTATTCTCAAATCGATCATATCCGAAGAGAAGGAACTGAGTGCTGATGAGACTAATACGGTAATTCATACCCCCCTCCGCCCTCCCCACCCCCGCTCTCTTTTCTATCTCATTGATGGAATGTTGAGTGTTCACTGTGCTTCTCTATTCTGGGAAATGATCTCACATTTGAGACTGCTCTACTAAAGGCTATCTTGATGTACAAGGTAAGCTCACTATCTATTCCCCTCAATATATTAGATGGTTTTGAGAGTGGAAGTTACTCGTCTTGGTCTGTTTGTGTCTCTGACAACCGTGTGGACAGAGCGAATAAATGGATAGTAGAGAAGAGGAGATTGGCAATGGCAATTCAGTATATGATGGATGGAGAGATCAAGAGTGAATGGAGGGAACTCATTGAAGACGGGAACCATGGTCAGTCCATTTGTATCTATAGGGGTGATCCGAAAGTATCTTCCGCGTTTTGAAAACTTTTATTTCTTAAACTATAAGTCGAATTCCTAAATCCTATTTACTATTAAATGAAGGTGCAGATGATCTAAAATGTTCTGTCTTAAGATTGCGAAACTATTGCGTAATGATGACGAAATAGGCTCAAATGTGTGTTTTCGGGCTACATTTTTGAAATTTTCTAGCTCAGCGGAGGATTTCGTTGGGAACTCTGGATTGGGAACAAAGTTGAAGAAGGGTCTGTATCATCTAATAAAAATTGTTAATAGAAAATACCTTGAACTATGGATGAACTATTTCGAAATCTTTCGTTTTTATGCCTTTTTTGATGGTCGATTTTTCGAATTTTATCTTTCTGGATAGTGAATTTCCTTCAAATTCTGATAATTATCACCTATGATTTATGTGTAATATTTTCAAAATGTTGTTGGTAAGAAATTCGCACATTTTCAGAAAAAAGTGTGGGAAATTTCGAGTTCCGTTGTGATGATGAAATCGACAATTAAATGATTAGGTAGCGCGCAATTTGAGCGTTGACAACTTCAAACTCTCTTGATATGATAACATGATTTTTATCTATACACAAAACTGAGAACGGATTTTTTAAATGCAAATTGAGACTGGATAATTTTGATGAGGGTTGGTGTAAGTAGCGCCGTTTATCAATGATATGAGGACATACAGTGCTCAAGTGCTTAAATATTAGAGCAATGGTTGCTAGAGCCAGCGCACTTTAGTATGACTCGATAAGTTTCCTAGAACCTGGAAAAAATATTTTTCAAAAACGCGGAAGATACTTTCGGATCACACCTATAATAAATCTAATATTTTCTCTCAGAGGATCCCGTCTTTCATTTTCTCTTCGCTATTGACGATGGAGATATTGTTTGTGCATCTGAAGTATCCATTTGAATGTAATCTACCCTCAGTGGTTGTCCTTTCAGATCCTGGAAGGAGTCAAGTCAGTGGACATTCCTCTATCCATCGCTTCACTTAGACTCCTTATTAGAGAGGAGGAGTATGAAGTAGCCCTCAACAGAATAGACACGCTTAAGAAAACGTAAGATTTGTGACCATTAATGATGTATTGTAGTTGAATCGATAACTTTCTATTATGGCAAGGGAAAATGCATAATGTTTCAGCGGTATCCTCGATTCGGAAGTATTGAAATTCGTGTGTGGATTGGAATCAGAGTCATTGTTGAGGTGCGGAGATATTCGCACTCCTTTCAACTTGATTCCCCTTCCTAAGCCTTCCTTTGGATTGATCGAGGCCAGAATCATCATGGAGAACGGTTTGCTGCCCCCCCCCCCACTTGTCAATCAATCAATACATTGCAGGGAAGGAAGTGGATGATACACTGATTGAGAGTCTGTCTGAGATGGATAGACTTCGATTTGAAGTAAGAAAATTATTGAAGGAAGGAAAGAAGGAAGAGGCAGAAGAGAAATGGAATGGATTGGATGGGGACGAGTTTGAGGATGTACTACTTCATGTGAGATTTCTCCTTCCTTATTCATTATCATACTACTTCATGTGAGATTACTCCTTCCTTATTCACTTGATGATTAAGGCGGAATGTTGTTCTCCCTCAAAGGGAATGAATCTACTAGTGAAAGCAGCTAAGATGAATCCCCGTTGTAGTAGAGCATTCTATCTTCTGGCAACCATTCTGAGAGGTTTGATTAATACAATTGGTTTACATTATGAGAAAAAGGTTTTTTAGGAAAGAATATTGTGAAGGCGATCTCGTTGGCTGAGCGAGCTGCTTCCATTAGAAGAGGGAATGAAGAATATGCCAGATTGTTAGATGAATTGATGTGTGAGAATGGAGAAGAGAATGAGAAGAGATTGATAGCAATGCAGAGATTCGTTAACCATTGTGTCAGTGGCCATCATCATAATGATAGGAAGGGGGGGGGGGGGGGGGGAGGGGGGGGACGATGGATGATGATCTGGTTTACAGTCTCCTGTCCCCGATTGGACTCTTATCTCTATCTCTCGTCTTCTCATCCAGTCTAATCGTGTGAATGATGCACTATTATATCTCCAGGAAGGAATCGGAACCAGTGACTGTTGGATGAGATGGGCTCTTATGGTCAGAGAGAGAGAGAGAGAGAGAGAGAGAGAGATATTGGTAGGGAGATGTATATTCTCTTCGTGGTCAACTCTCCTCTTCCATTAGTGCATACAAGGAGAGTCTCAAGAGGAAACACAATCTCCATGTTGTTGTATCGGTGAGGGACCAGTGATGGGAGTGGGGAGGGGAGGGAGGGAGGGATGATGCATGTTCTCCTCTCAGATGTTGAGTGTATCTCTCCGTCTTGGTGACTTCCCTCTCACCATTTCTCTGTGCAATGAGTGGATGGGGGAGGCTAGAGACTCTCTCTCTCCTGCCCTCACTCCCATCCTAATCACTCTATCTCAAGCCATACTCGCTATTGTAAGCTTTCATTTCAAAAAGCTTGTTTTTTTTTCTCAACAAATTAAAATATCAGTGTGGTGATTCGATCTCTACCCATCTCCCTTCCCTCTTCATTCACATCAACGAACTTGTCTCTGTGGCTCCGCCTTCTTCTATTCTCTACAAATTATTCGGTATGTTTATGTTTATATCTGATATGAATAGGATATGGACTGTTGACCCCTTCTCAGCTGATTCTCTCCTTCTTCTATCCAAGACGAATGCTTCAATCTTCTCAATAGTCTCTCAATTTCTTCCATCTCAATGGAATATAGAGGAGGCCAGTTATAGGATATCGTCTGTCAAGGTATATCCAGTAGGTCATATTAAGACGAGACCAAATATGTTCAGCTCGCGGTCATTTTTTATTCGAGATGTGCGAAGATGAGTGAGGAAGGATCGGAGGATCTTTCCATTTCCCTTTATTTATTATTTAAGCTGGAAGGGAAAAATCATATTCTAGACAGGTTTCTTTTTCTTCTTCATCGTAATCTTGTTTTCTCTCTCTCTCTCTCTCTCTCTCTCTATATATATATATATATATATATATATATATATATATATATATATATATATATATATATATATATATATATATATAACTAAATTCAAATATTAAATAATTTGATTATAATGCTCCTTGTCTCATTTGTTCACGACGAATTAATTGGCGCGATAACATACATATCTTTATTATTAATTGATTCCCTTCAGGGCTCGTAAAGTTCTCGTACATTCGATAAAGCTATCGGTCGGAAAGAAGAAGTCTAGACTATGGCTATTGTTGGCAATGGTGAGAAAATTTAAATTTAAAAAAAGCTAAGAGTAATTATCAGATCGAGGAGGAAAGAGGAGAAAGAATATCGAGGATAAAGCATTGCCTATCACGTTCATTATGGATTGATCCAAGAAATGATGAAGCATGGCTTAGGTATGGATCAGGGGTGTGTAAAAAATTTCCCGCACTCCTTATTTCTCATGCTCTTTCGTATGTCTGATCGGCGAGAGAGCGTGAGAAATGAGGAGTGTGGGAAAAGTTTAGCACACTCCTGGTATGGATCAAATTGATAAAATTAATTGATTTTTATCAGCTTGTTGCATAAGTTTTGCTGTTTTTTGTGTTCAAGTGCTTACAAATTCTTTTCTTATGCAACAACCTAATATTTAATTTGATTATTTATTTCAGGTTGGGAGTCCTCTTTTTTAAAGCAGGAGAGGTAAGTTAATGGAAGAAGGAAGATGAAGGAAACTGAGATTTAATTGAGATGAAAGCAGCGAGTGAATGCATCGAGAATAGCACGAAGTGGAATCCCCTTCTGAGTGAAGGATGGAGTATATGGGGAGAGATGGCATGGATTGGAGGAGGAGTAGAAGGAGGGGAGAGAGGAGAAAGGGGAAGAAGGGAAGGAGAGGATATGATGAGACACGCCCTATCACTACATCCAACTGTCAGATACACACACACTCTCTCTCTCTCTCTCATTCATCCTCTTCATTGCAGATTTGGGGAGTGAATCGATTTAGTCAGATGATGTGTGATAGACTGGCAAAGGGAGACAAATGGAGTCTGAAATCTAATCTCAAACTCATCGATATCAAGAGAGTTATGGCCCTTCGTTGTGAGTCTCGTTTAAGTTGGATATTACAGGGATGTGAAAAGTGGATTGACTTACAAATATAAATAGATTGTCAATCAGTTGTTGTGCTTGCCTTCAGACCATTCTTCCCTTTCATCCAAGGATGATCTACTGAGATTGGGAATTCTGGCTGAGTTGTGTGGATGCTATGAAGAAGCAAAGGAGATTGTGGAAGGTGTGGAAGGAGTCGGGGATTCCATCCATACACAGAGGAATGCATTGTGAGTCGAGATTAAGTGCCTGTGAATGTCCATGATTAAAACGCGTTCTCTGTACTAGTGCAGTGGTCTCCAGCAGAGGGTGGCACAAGGATTCAAAATGGTCATATCGATCTCAAACTTGTTGTATTTAATGCCTATGGGTAGTGAGTGGTTCCACCACAATTCAAGATCCGAACTCCAACTTTTTGACCTACCGAATTTGAAAAATCAATGTCTACATCAGGTCATGTGTTGTATACCATTCGAAAGAGCATGAACAGTTTAGCATGAAAAGTATGTCTAAATTCGAAATATCTTATCATTTGAAGCATGTGCGCCTGAGATAAACCATAATAAGTGACTTTTCAATCAGTTTTCGGAACCGGAAGCCATCAAGATGCCATTTGCACCGGCTGATTTTGTGCTCATTCGATTCGTCGTGGTATTCTGAATCAAGAACTTATTTGCATTTGGTCAATATCGGTCCCCAAAGATGCCATTCAGGCCATTTTCTATCATGCAATCGTCGACGCGGGTTCGAATCCGCCCGAATGCAAATTTTTTGCCATATTTTTTCAGAACAATTTATCATCCGAATCAATATTTTCGTTTATTTTTAAGCTGTCGAGACTCCTTTCATTGTGATTGATGCTTGTTTGTACTTGCACTACAACAGTAATCGTCTAATCGCACATTCATCACACGGTTGCCGATCGCGAACGGAAAGGGATGAGCGACGAACTGCCCCCTTCTGTGGTGATAGGATGCGCGTACAATACTCTTCCATCTGAATCGACCCGGACTATTTCAGTATCCGTTTTATCGCGCGTTTAGAATCCAGAGATTTTTGTTCCCTGTGGTTAACAAAATACATCTGCGAATTGTTCAATGAAAGTATCCGAACTGGAACAAAAATCTCTGAATTCTAAACGCGCGATAAAACGGATACTGAAATAGTCCGGGTCGATTCAGATGGAAGAGTATTGTACGCGCATCCTATCACCACAGAAGGGGGCAGTTCGTCGCTCATCCCTTTCCGTTCGCGATCGGCAACCGTGTGATGAATGTGCGATTAGACGATTACTGTTGTAGTGCAAGTACAAACAAGCATCAATCA
This sequence comes from Pristionchus entomophagus, assembly GCA_036245825.1. NCBI lineage: Eukaryota > Metazoa > Nematoda > Chromadorea > Rhabditida > Neodiplogasteridae > Pristionchus > Pristionchus entomophagus. The sequence goes on from BTSX01000005.1 coordinate 23,201,356, forward strand.
CAATGAAAGGAGTCTCGACAGCTTAAAAATAAACGAAAATATTGATTCGGATGATAAATTGTTCTGAAAAAATATGGCAAAACATTTTGCATTCGTTCGGATTCGAACCCGCGTCGACGATTGCATGATAGAAAATGGCCTGAATGGCATATTTGGGGACCGATATTGACCAAATGCAAATAAGTTCTTGATTCAGAATTCCACGGCGAATCGAATGAGCACAAAATCAGCCGGTGCAAATGGCATCTTGATGGCTTCCGGTTCCGAAAACTGATTGAAAAGTCACTTATTATGGTTTATCTCAGGCGCACATGCTTCAAATGATAAGATATTTCGAATTTAGACATAACTGTTCATGCTCTTTCGAATGGTATACAACACATGACCTGATGTAGACATTGATTTTTCAAATTCGGTAGGTCAAAAAGTTGGAGTTCGGATCTTGAATTGTGGTGGAACCACTCACTCACCACTCACTGGTCATATCGATCTCAAACTTGTTGTATTTAATGCCTATGGGTAATAGGCATTAAATACAACAAGTTTGAGATCGATATGACCATTTTGAATCCTTGTGCCACCCCTCCTCCGCTAGTACAGAGAACGCGTTTTAATCATAAAAAGAGATGGATTGATTGATAGGGTCCATTCATGCTTTCCCTCTCCCTCTTCATCTACCGTCTCCTATTCATCTCTATCTCCTTTGCACAAGTTGTGTAACCAATCAACTCAAAGGCTCAAAGGTATATTTATGTCTAGACAGGCTGTTGAGGCACGGTTGAGTAGTAATCGCTTGTATATATATATAGAAGCGTTGCTTATACTGTTTGAAATTTGGATGTTTGGAATGTATTAATGCTGTTATTCTTTGAGAACTGGTGGAGAATTGTGGTTGTGTGATGGAACCATATCGGAAAAAAGAAGAGGAGGGAGAGGAGAATACGAAGGAAAGATTAGAATATGGATGTCTGAATGGAGATTCCATCCCTCTACTCGTATCTGCTATTATCACCTTTGGCTATGTAAGAGATCTCTCTTCATCCTGGTCTCATCTAGTCTCATCTCAATCATATTTAAGGACCTTGGTGATGATTTCATCTCTGCTCTACACGATTTGAGTCCACGAGACGAACTCATCGATTATTTCCCTACTGTAGTCGGAGAGGAAGTTGACAATGGATTACGGTATGTGATGGATAGAAGGAGAGGAGAGAGAGAAAAGAAAAGACAGGAAGGGTATTGTAGAGTGGTTGGGAAGGATGGAGAGGAGTCATATCGAATTCACAATGAAGTGGCTAGAGATGTACTCGCTATTCTCAAGAAGAAAAGACAATTACTCACTGTCACATAAATCGTTCTGTTTATTATTCATTATTTCTGGTTGACGTGCTTCAAGAGTTTTATATATATATTTTCCGGTTCAATTCGATAGTATAAATATTTTTCTTCTTCTTCTAATATCTTGAGAATTGAATGGTGAAGAGTGGAATGATCTCTTGGTGATATCTGATCCAGTCTGTGATTAATCACAATAATACCGGAGATTTGTCAGATACAATGACCGAAGCGAAGGACGGAAAAAAGAAAGAGAAGGTGAGAATAAGAGATTGTTAATTTAAAGTTATTGTTTATTGGGAGAGGGATGCGGTAGTGATATGATGAGAATTGTAGAAGGAGAAGGTAGAGATGATGAAGAAGGGAGACAAGGGAGGAGAAAAGAAGACCAAGTTGGGAATCGATGTGTCCAAGGATGATAACTACTCTGAATGGTACTCTCAGGTGAGGGAGGAAGGGAAGGGGGATGGGGGATGGATGAGTGGATGTCCTTTAGGTGATCACGAAGGCTGAGATGATCGAGTACTACGATGTATCTGGATGTTATGTACTCCGTCCCTGGTCATATTCCATCTGGGAAGCCATCACACAATGGTTCGACACTCGCATCAAGGTATTCCACACACCATTTTAGATATTGTGAGAACAAGATTCGAAGCAAAATGGTGTACCCTATTTCCCGGTAAAGTAGAATTAATATGCGGAACGAAAAAATAATTATCATTCGAATATTTTTCCGTTCCGCTTGTTATTACTATTATTTCTGCACACCATTTTGCTACGCTTTCTGTTCTCACAGTATTTATGAGATTGGTCCGTACAACGATTTTGTGACCTTGAGTCAACTTTGGACGTAAAGTTCGAAAATCGACCTTAGAAAGCCGTATCTTCAAAGCCTCACTCCCTGTGGCACACTTTTCCTGTGCGGTCGGTTTTTATATCTCATGAACGGCGCTTCGTTTACCCAGAAAACCATAGTAATTCTGATAGATCTCGATGAGATAAGACTTTTTACAATTGTGAGTGAAGGGCTAGCTCATCTGAGAAAAAAGTTAAGTCGGCCTAAAGTTTTGATATTGCCACCCTGAAAATTTTTTTCTCGCAATATACAAATTCAACTTTTTCATTAGATTCCTCATGCAATTTTACCCATGGGCGCATAATATCACGGAGATCCGTTCCTTGGGACAACCTTCTTTCGGCAACATAAAGCGTTCAAGTCGACGATTTTTAGCAGAAAATGTAGTTTTTTGAGTTAAACTTTTTTCTTTCATGTTTTCATGATCTCTAGTATTGATATTCGTTTTCAGCATGTGAAAATACGCCAGAAAAACTTTAGTCAGATGATTTTGAGATTATGACTTTTTGACCAAAAAGGCCTCGAAATTAGGGTTTAAAAGAGTGCAAAAAGTCCTAAGCTCAAAATCATCTGACTAAAAGTGTTTCTGGCGTATTTTTACATGCTGAAAACGAATATCAATACTATAGATCATCAAAACTTGAAAGAAAAAAGTTTAAACTAAAAAAAAAAAACACATTTTCTGCTAAAAATCGACGACTTGAACGCTTATGTTGCCGAAAGAAGGTTTAATTTATATATTGCGAACAAAAATTTTTCAGGGTGGCAGTACTTTTTTCTCAGATGAGCTAGCCTTTCACTCACAATTGTAAAAAGTCTTATCTCATCGAGATCTTTCAGAATTACTTTGGTTTTCGGGACTACGAAGCGCCGTTCATGAGATATAAAAACCGACCGCACAGGGAAAAGTGTACCATCTCAATTATATCGAAAATCCTGTGTCCCACCTTCCCCCCCCCCCTCCCCCCTCCTCCTCCTCCCAGTCTATCCATTCAGAGACTGGGAGTCAAGAACTGCTACTTCCCCATGTTCGTATCCAATGCAGCACTCGAGAGGGAGAAGACTCATATCGCTGATTTCGCCCCCGAGGTAGCCCCCACCCCCCCCCCCCCACCCCCTCTCCCCCTCTCATGTATCTCCTCGTCTCTCAGGTTGCATGGGTGACTCGTGCTGGTTCATCAGAAATGGCTGAACCCATCGCCATCCGTCCCACTTCAGAGACAGTGATGTAATCCCCTCGTTCAAGAAGTGGATCCAATCCCATCGTGATCTCCCTCTTAAACTCAATCAATGGTGCAATGTCGTCGTGAGTTGTTTGATTATCAGATTGTGAGTCAGACACCATGCCCCATTAGGCCAGGGCGGCCTACGCTTGACGGAGACTAGTGGTTGGGGCGCGCGCCTTTCTCTACCTCTTGCAAAACATCACCTGCGGGCGGGAGTCGAACCTGCCTGCGTCGGCATGCCAGTCAGACACCATGCCCATTACCATGCCCTCCATCAACTCCTCCCCTTTCAGAGATGGGAATTCAAGCATCCCACTCCTTTCCTCAGAACGAGAGAATTCCTTTGGCAGGAAGGTCATACTGCATTCGCTACCAAGGAAGAAGCCGAGAAGGAGGTATATCACTCCTCCCCCCCCTCCCCCCCCCCCCCCCCCCCGTACAGTAGTTCTCGATCATCTCTCTCAATACCGTGTCCCCTCGTAGTTTGAGTTGAATGGATGCCTGTACCATAACTTTTGGAGACACAGTAACAAAAATTTGTGTTGAGGTGTTTGACATTCTGGATCATGTATGCCGGAGTGTACACTGAAACTACTTGCCATTCCCGTTGTGAAGGGAAGAAAGAGCGAGAAGGAAAAATTCGCTGGAGGAGACTTCACCACGACTGTCGAGGCATATGTCCCTGTGAATGGAAGAGGCATACAGGTGAGAGAGAAAGGATACGGTAGTGGAAGGAGAGGAATACGGTAGTGGAAGGAGATGAATACGGTAGTGGAAGGAGAGGAATACGGTAGTGGAAGGAGAGGAATACGGTAGTGGAAGGAGAGGGATACGGTAGTGGAAGGAGAGGGATACGGTAGTGGAAGGAGAGGGATACGGTAGTGGAAGGATAGTATTGATTGATTGATTTGAGGGAGCAACCTCTCATCATCTGGGACAGAACTTCTCAAAGATGTTCGATATCTCTTTCGAATCAGAGAAGGTAATCGATCGCTGAGAGAAGAGAGAAGAGTGAAGAGAGAAGGAGAGTACTGTAATGATCAATTGGAGGGCAAGGAATTGGCATGGCAGAATTCATGGGGATTGTCAACGAGGACGATCGGAGCCATGGTGATGGTTCACTCTGATGATAAGGGACTCGTTCTCCCTCCCAGAGTCGCCCAGATACAGGTAGGGAGAGGGGAGGGAGGGGGGGGGGACGGGGGGGGGGGGGTGAGTGGAGGGAATGATCCATTGACAGGTGATCGTCCTGGCAGTGGGAATCACTGGATCGACGAGTGAAGAAGATAGAGAGAGACTGACGAAGGAGGCACAGAGAGTAGCTGATGATCTCGTGGAGAAGGATGTGAGAGCTGAGAGTGATCTGAGGTGAGATGGGGAGGGAGGGAGGGGTGGGGATGGGGAGGGGGAAAGGAGAAGGGAGAGAAGGGAAGGCCATTCCAGGGACAATTACACGTCGGGATGGGAAGTTCTCCCATTGGGAATTGAAGGGAGTGCCGATTCGAGTGGAGATTGGACCCAAGGATCTAGAGAAGGGAGAAGGTTAGATTGGTATTGATGAGAGGGGTGGGGGGGGGGGGGGGATGACGAATAGATGACTAGATTGGTATTGATGAGAGGGGAGGGGAGGGGTGGGGGGATGACGAGAGGAATTTCAGTGATGGTCGTCATTAGACACAGTGGAGAGAAGAAATCGATAAAGAGAGAAGGAATGGAGAAGGAAATCATTGAGATGCTAGATATTATCCATACTGATATGTACAACAAGTGAGTGGATTGAGAGGAGGGGGGGAGGGAAGAAGGGATGGAGAGAGAGGGATGAATTGAAGGGTTCGCGCATCGAGAGATGCCCATATGGCAGTGACGAAGGATTTGAATGAGATGAAGAAGAAGTTGGATGACAAGGTGAGTCTCTCCACCCCCCCCCCCTTCCCCCTCCCTCTATCATCCATTCCCTTCTCTAGTTCATCCTTCTCGCACCCTTCTGTGGTTCTCCATCTTGTGAGGAGAATGTGAAGAGAGACACGACTAGAGATGAGCCAGCCCCTGAGGGAGGAACTGCCCAGATGGGAGCAAAGACTCTCTGCATCCCCCTTCAACAGGTGAGACCCTTCCCCCCCCCCTCCTCCCCCCTCAGAGATATGGAATGGATTGATTGCAGCCATCGGATGAATTGGGAGATGCATGCATCCATCCCTCGTGCACTCATAAACCCATGGCGTTCGCATTGTTCGGAAGAAGTTACTGAACCCTCCCCCCCTCCATTCTCTCACTTGATATCTTCTCCATTCATCTATATTCTTTTTCAACTCCTTTTTGTTTGATTGGTTGGTGCATTGTTATTTTTTGTGGCATATCTTCATGTCCTTAAATTTATTCTCTTTGTTTGGGTCCTGTTTAAATACTGATTGCAGAGTATGTGATAAATTGATTCCATTTTTTCAATGTTTATACGTCTCGTCATAACAATGGTTATCTTTCCATTGCTGTATCTGTTAGTGTGTAGAAGTGGTAGATTAGTATTAGATGGAGGTTGCTGTTGTAGATGCCAGTGACGTTCACATCGACTCTCACTGGATTCTGCCCCTCTTGTGCATCCATCCTTCCCACTCCGCAGGTATTTCATACATCTTGCAATGATTTAATGATGCAATTACTTGAAAGACTCTAGAAGGAAGAGGCCAATCCTACTAGGATGAAAGCTTTAGCAGAAGACCCAAAAGAGATTAGGGTAGCCATATGACGCCGTTTGCCTTATTTTCGAGCACAGCTCAAAAAGGTCGATTTTCTGCAACTTGGTGTATTGGGGTTATCGGGGATGCTGAAGACGAAGGAGCTATCCATTTAGTCCCTAGAAGCCTCGTTGGCTCCAGACGGCGTCACGATTTTTGACGTCCTACTCGGCGCCCGAGAGTGCTAATTTTAAGGGAAAATGTTTTCTGGATCAGAATTGCATGACGATCACGCCTGTCTAAATCATTTTTCTTGATTTTCAAAAAATAATTTTTAAAAAGTGAACTTTTCACATAGGCCTATCCGAGTAATCCCATATGGACAGCTCGATCGGGCATGATGAGAGGATTCAGAATCTATAGTTTCATACAATTTTAGCATGCGGTGTCCGAGATATCCATTTTACAGTGTTTCAGATTGTAAGGAAAAGGGGCTCCCTTGCGCCTTCCTCTCCACCCTCACTAGCTTCCCTGACCACTCACGACGAGAGAGTGTGGGAAATGGAGAGAGTGCACGAGAGGGGAGGGGAGGAAAGCCTATTTTTCTTGCAATTTCAACACACTTTAAGTCGCGTAGCTCGGACACCGCATGCTCAAATTGTATGAAACTATAGATTCTGAATCCTCTCGTCATGCCCGATCGAGCTGTCCATATGGGATTACTCGGATAGGCCTATGCGAAAAGTTCACTTTTTAAAAATTATTCTTGAAAATCAAGAAAAATGAATTAGACAGGCGTGATCGCCTTGCAATTCTGCCCCAAAAACATTTTACCTTAAAATTAGCACTCGGGCGCCGAGTAGGACGTCAAAATGTGATTTCGACGTGACGCCGTCTGAAGCCAACGAGGTTTCTAGGGACTAAATGGATAGCTCCATCATAATGGGCATGGTGTCCGACTGGCATGCCGACGCAGGCAGGTTCGACTCCCGCCCGGAGGTGATGTTTCGCACCCCGGCCTAATGGGCATGGTGTCTGACTGGCATGCCGACGCAGGCAGGTTCGACTCCCGCCCGGAGGTGATGTTTTGCACCCTGGCCTAATGGGCATGGTGTCTGACTGGCATGCCGACGCAGGCAGGTTCGTTTTGCAAGAGGTAGATAAAGGCGCGCGCCCCAACCACTAGTCTCCGTCAAGCGTTCCCTGCGGTCTGAAGCCAACGAGGCTTCTAGGGACTAAATGGATAGCTCCATCATCTTCAGTATCCCCGATAACCCCAATACACCAAGTTGCAGAAAATCGACCTTTTTGAGTTGTGCCAGGTCCGACCAGATTTCGAAAATAAGGCAAGCGGCGTCGTATTTCTTTCAGATCGCGCCTTCGGATATCACATGTAAAGTTTGCGGGGAGATCTCATCAGTCAAAGGTTGTATATTCTATTCTATTATTGATGATGTATTGATTGTTATTGTAGAGAAGACTCACGAATTAGTGTGTCGATTGGAGAAAGTGTATGAGAAGAGAGTGATGGAAGATGTGGAAGATGAGGGAGGAGCTGACTCCATCGTTGACCATATCTGTCCAAGTGCAACAATGGAAAGGCCACCTATAGGTGAGGGGTGACAGATGAGGGGGGGGGGGGGAGAGGGCGAAGGGAGCAGTAGATAGATGGAATCTTGCAGTACGATGCAGACTCGATCAGCCGACGAGGGGCAAACTGTCTTCTACACTTGCACCCATTGCAAACACAAGACCATCGAGTACTCATGATTCTTCTTCTCTTATCTTCACTTGCCCAGATTATTCATCACTATTATTGTTAAGTTGTTGTTATTTTGGTTTTGTTGAGGAGCATAAACCGATATTCATTATTACGTTTTCGTAGTCTTACCCAAGGTTGAGTTCTCCATTGAATATTTAATCGATGCTTATCCGATTAATCTAATTATATTGATTCAGATTCTCACTCAGTTCTCTCGATTGGATCGATAAAATGGTGAGAGTATTTGGTCTTCCATCTCATGGATAAAAAGGGATCTCATTTAGAGTGGTGGTGGTCTCATCGCAGCAGGAATTCTCATGGCTGGAGCTGCCTTCGGGGCTCGTTCCATCCTCAGAAACCAGGCTGCACTCAAGAAAGGACTTGAGAAAATTCCCGTTGTGAGACACATTCCTTATAATTATTCGGCGGAGAATTCGGATATGTGTGTGACACGGATCGAATGAATTATACTTTCAGTTCGAGAAGTATCATCGTGGTGGATTCGAGGATAAGATGAGCAAAAGAGAAGCTGCTCTCATTTTGGGAATCACTCCCAATGTCAAGACCAGTAAATTGAAGGAAGCACACAAGAAGATCATGATTGCTAACCATCCCGATAGAGGTATACGCCATACGAATAATCGGTATTTTTATGGAGTGTAGAATACTATTGATCGTGGAAAAGTATTTGTAAAATTCCATGCGCGGAAATAATTGACTCCTAAACCCGTTGTAAGTAGAGAAGCGATCGATCGCCATCTCGCAAACGCGCACCACTTCGCTAAATCTTTAATTCGATTTAAATATTTTTTATTTTGTTTTTCTGGGTTAATCTAGATCCTATGGAAAATAATAGTATGTTGAAAAACATACCCTCAAATTCTATTTCCAAAAAAATACAAATCGTTTTGGATTTTACAAGATTGGATACCACCGCAATTTTTTTTGTTTAATAATTAATTTAATTTTTAAAATAATGTTGCTAAAAGATATTCCAATGATATTTTCAGGAGGCTCTCCATACATCGCAGCTAAAATCAACGAGGCAAAGCAAGTTCTGGAGAAACCTGGAGGAAACTGATACTATCTCCATCACATAGCTTCCAAAATATTCGTACATAGAATTTGTTACTGCTTCTTCCTTTCTCCGGATGACATTATCATCATATTTTCCTACCGATCTATACTGTTGTACTCGATACAAACGAATTTGAGCTGATAAATGCTAATTCGAATTCGTGTGTCTATTCCATTAACGTAATATTTCGTTATCAATATCTAATTCGCATTTATGCCTTCCTTTTTTTCTTCATTTTAAAAGTACCTCTCCAGGGAAGCATTTCGTTCAAATTCCCCCGTTAGATATCGATGTGGTTGCTCCGTACAGTACACATTGATAACCCCACGCGGATTCAGTTATACTGCATTGGAATGGATTTGATGTGCTTGGAATGGATCTAACTACGGTATGACTGAATCCGCATGGGACTATCAATGTGTTTCTGTACTGAGCAATCCATTCGATAATTAATTCGCTATCCATAATCCCTTAATTGCGGTAATTTTTTTCTTCTAGAACATTCTTATATCGTTGGATAGCACTGTTTGAAAACATCATTTGAGGGGTCAACTTTTCCCTGGAGAGGTATTTTAAAGGTTTCTGACTACTTATTCCTTTTTCAAGGTGTACTTTTCACAGTAGAGTGAATTTTATTTATTTATTTATTTGTTTGATTCTCCCCAAAGGGTTGTGACAACATGTGAATAACATAATTTGAAGGAAGAATGCATCACTGTCTCTCTCTCTCTCTCTCTCTCTTACTCTTTCTCACTCTATGACTCATCTCTTCCATCTTCCTTTTTTCTTTCTTTCTAAAGCTGCGCTTTTGAGTGAGATGCGATTGTCTACGCTCTCTTTTATCGCTCTCCGTTATTTTCTTCATAATCGCCTGTCTTTAATATCTTCAATCGACTTCTCTCTATCTCTATCACTTCTATCACTTATAGGAATGCCTTTAACTCGTCGTAACGTGAGTCCAGTGGCTCTGAATCGAGAGTGTCTCCCTCCACAAGTACAGAGGGACGAATTAGAATGTGTCGCCAATCGAACCATCACTAACCTCATCAGGTACCGCTAAGCTTGTCTCAAACCAGTAGCTCATTCTATATTATATTCTGCCTACTGTTTATAGTAGTACTTATCAATATTTATTGAATATTCAAGGTACTGATCCAGAAATTACTTGTAAATGTGTAATAAGAGTGGTTCTTTGAGACAATTGGCGTCTCTCTCCAAACACGCGGAGCATATCTTCGGAGAGATGTATCATGATGCCATGAGATTGGAACACAAGACAAATCAATTGAAAGGAAGGGTCGACAAATTGACACTCAGATTAACCACCATGGACAATGCTAATGATGAAGGTGAGAAGAGAGGAGGAGAAGAGGAGAAAGGAGGGGGGAAGGGATTGATAGATAGAAGAACTGATTAATTAAAGGCGCTCTGGATGAGTTGGAGATGAGGAAAGCATTCAAAAGCAGTTCATTGATCGATCAGAGGACTCTCGATAGGTGAGTTGTAGAGAAGTGAAGTGAACAAATATTTCATGAAAGATCTTGCCGGAAATGCTTGAAGAACATGTCTGGGAAATTTAAGAATAGTTACAGATGACAGTATAGACAAGAAATCACAGTAGTGTTTTTCTTCATTAAAACAGCTTCTAAATATTAAATAGTTGTATTCAGAGAAACTCTTCCTTCTGCTCTGGTGGAACAATATGAGAGATGTGATCCCCCTCCTAATCTGGATCTGCTCAATCCATACAGGTTAATCCTCAATTTAGTTCGAATATTATATCAATAAGTATTGCAGAGAGAGCAGAGAGAATGCTCTCACTCTCTATACTAATCCATTGTTCTTCTTCGATTTGTGGAGGTCGGAGATGCTCAAGGAGTGCACTGAGGTATGAGATAGAAGGGGGAGAGAATGAATCCCCCTTATTCAGATGAGACCAACAGAAAGAGGAGAAGTCCCCGTAAACAGAAGCAAAGAAGAGATGAGAATGAACACAGGTATCATTGCTTGCTTGTAGTGCCCACTCATTCCATATGTCACTGAAGGGGAGGGGGGGGGGGAAGGGGGATATGAATTATGGTTTGCTATTCGGGCCCGCAATCGTGCGTCTCTCTCGTCCTGAATTGCGGGCCCGTAATCCCTCTTCCTCCTCCTCAGCTCTGATTGCGGCCCGCAATCCTCCTCCCGCTCTCCTTGCGCTCTAGCCCGCGCCGGGTTTGAGAGAGGAGAGGGGGCGGAGTTTGCACGTTGAACGCGGGAGGAGGATTGCGGGTCCGCAATCCCGCAATCGTTTAGCCAACCCAAACATAAGTGGTGTTCCCTCTTGAGATTGGTCTCTTCATTGGCAACTCGAGGTGGAGCTCTCTCCTTCCCTGATGAGTATCAAGCACCATCAGCATTGGGAATCCAGAGGAGGGAATGGAAGGAGAGAGAACAGAGGATGGAAGGAGGAACATTGGGACAATCTCTTCCTCCTCTCAATGTACCCCATGGAATGAGTAGACCACTCATAATATGATCAATAATGGAATGGATGTGAGTGAGGGGAAAGGGAGAGGGGAAGGGGGGGAGCGGGGAGGGGAAAGTGACGGGGGTAATTAAAAAGCCAGTTACGGTCACAAAATTGATACTGAATTGATTAATTGTAGAAGATGGGTCTTATCTCGAACACACTGGATGATGGAAGTGGAATGAATGAATGGATAGAAGATGAGGCGGAGGATCTTCCCCTCCTCCCCCTCAAGTGATCGCTTCCACTTCACTCATCAATACCATGGTGAGAGCTTCCCTCCTCGCCCTCTCATCTATCTCCCTTGCAGATGGGAACTGGAGCTCCGATTGAATTGATGGAGCCAATGGTAGTCCCTATTGGTTCCGTCGCGATGGAGTCAGTGGCTGCTCTTGCTCCTCCCCCTCCTCCCCCTCCCCCACCCCCTCCTGCTCCCCCTTCCAATGCTGTTGCCTCCTTCGCCAATGTACAAGGTGAGTATTGACCTGACCCCCCTCTCATCAAAGGGACCATTAACCCTTTTTCTCTTCAGGATCTTCTTCTACCAATCGACCCATCGATGCCCGATCCAATCTACTCGCCGAAATTCAAGCAGGACACAAACTCAAGAAGGTATCAGGGGAATAGAAGGGGGGGGGGGGGGCTGTCTCTCTCTCTCCATGGCATGGTTGTCTCTCAGGTTGCATTGGAAGAGGCAGCAGAGAAGGAAAGCGAGGGAAAGATGGATGTAGCGGCCATTCTGAGAAGAAGATTCGAACAAGTTCATGGAGGAGATGAGAGTGAGGATGAAGATGATGACTCCAATTCATGGGATGATTGACCCCCCTCCCCTTCTTCCACTCATCCCATTCACATCACTTCTACAATCCAATTTCGTTCATAAACGAATCCATTCATTGCCTTAGGTGTGAAAGTCTTCAATGCGGATTCCTCGTTGACCGATCAATCTCAATATTTTGTTGTATACGATAATCAAACGAGTTTGTACTGTATTTTGTAATAAAAGTGTGGATCAAAATGTAAGAACAGGAAAGAAGGAAATGATATGATATGGAGTTTTTATTCTCTGCAAATATCCACATTAGACTGGAGATGGAACAATGGGATTATGGATGTACAAAATTGTTAATTTACATAATGTAATTTCGGCCATGATATTTGAAGAAAAAAGGATTTAGAACCAAAAAAAATCACTATTTGAGGCCGTTTGCGTTAGAGTCGAACAAAGCCCGTACAGGGTAAAAGTAGTGTTTTGAGGAGACCATGTATTCTAGCATAGTTCGAGGTGCATTTTTAATTAGTTCTATGGGTTCAAAGATCAAGCAATTGTTCACCTTTTTGACCTTACCGAGAAAACCCCTGATGGGATTTGAAAACTCCAAACAGAGACTGGGGTTAATTTTACATAATAAAATGCATAGCGTTATTGAATTATTAAAATTCCGTTTTTCCACAAATTCCACCGAATTGGGTACTGTATCTTTGCTGAAAACGATTTGCAGGAGCCGCCATTTATATGGCGTGTGGGCAAGATGCTTATTGAGCCACCTGCACCTCTAACTCGCACAACTAGGCCCGCAAAGTAAGTTATGATATTTTAGAGGAGAAATTCATTCCATCCCCTCTCACAGCGCCCGTGCGGTGCGAAAGGGGGAATGGGATCAATTGAGGTTGATATTCGCCTGTTTTCTCTTCAGTATTTAAATCATAACTTGCTTTGCGGGCCTAGTTGTGCGAGTTAGCAGATCAGGTGGCTCAATAAGCATCTTGCCCACACGCCGTAAAAATGGCGGCTTCTGCAAATCGTTTTCAGCAAAGATACAGTACCCAAATCGGTGGAATTTCGGAATTTTAATAATTCAAAAACGCTATGCATTTTATCATGTAAAATCAACCACAGTCTCTGTTTGAAGTTTTCAAATCCCATCAGTGGTTTTCTCGCTATGGGCAAAAAGGTGAAAAATTGCTTGATCTTTGAACCTATTGAACTAATTAAAAATGCATTTGCATAACAAGAGATGTGGCCCATGTTAATGAGCACCTCGAACTATGCTAGAATACATGGTCTCCTCAAAACACTACTTTTACCCTGTACGGGCTTTGTTCGACTCTAACGCAAACGGCCTCATATATGTCGCCACTTTATCCGATTGCCTCAATTCTGCCCCTTCTTCGGCTTTTGAAAGCACTATGTTCACCACAAGCTCCACCCCTTCGGGCCACGCCCCTTGATCTTCCTATACTGCCCTATCCTAGATTTTAAGCAGTCTGGGTCATGCATTTCTACACGAGCGTTCCATGTGCTTGTATAGTGCTTTCAAAGGCCGAAGAAGGGGCAGAATTGTGGCAATTGGATAAAGTGGCGACATAGTGATTTGTTGTGCAGAATGAGTGGTCTGGAGAGGACATTGCTCTCCTCCACTCGGAATATCATCCGAGTCTTCAGTGGTCATCTACCATCTCGAGAGAGATCTCTCGTATCTGATAAGATCCAATCTCTCATTGACTACAACATCGGAGATGGAAAGGTTCTCTCTCCATTCCCCCCTCAATACTCTCTCCTACTCAGCATAAACGAGCTCAATTGGTCATATCTTCATTTGATGCAGTGGGAGGACAAAATGAGAAGAGAGATACTGCCATTAAGAGTGCTGCTGCCATTGAAATGGTTCCTTTTGTTGAGAGAAGCGTTCCTTTATCCTCCGTCTCTTCCAGATGCAATCCTTTCTACTCATTGCGGATGATATCATGGACAATTCTGAAACCAGAAGGGGAAAAGTGTGCTGGCATCGAAAGGTGAGCACCTGAAGGAGAAGAGGGAGGGAGAGAGTGGATAACATCGTAATTGGAGGAGGGAATCGGTCTGTCTGCTGTTAATGATGTGCTACTGCTCCATTGTGCTACAGAAAATGAGATACGGGAGGCATTCAGAGGACATCCCAATGAGGTGAGCAAAAGGAGGAGAGGGAGGGGGGAGGGGGGGGCGTGAGGGAAGAGGGATCAGAAATGAATCGATTCAGAATCTTGCTCTTTCTGCCTTACGATCGACGATCAGAAAGACGATAGTGGGACAAATGTTAGATACAGCCAGTGCAGGAAAGATAGAGGAGTTCAATTGGGAGAGGTAAGTAGAGAAAAGAAGAGTAGAGGGGAAAAGAGATGAGATTGCAGGTATTCTCAACTAGTCGAACACAAGACCAGTCACTACACTTTTGTTCTTCCTCTTACATTAGGTGAGTGAATGGAATATGTGAGTCTATAGAGAGAATTGAGGGCTATTGGCGGGTGAAATGAAGACATCTATGGATAAAGTGATGGAAACGGCTCTCAAGATAGGATATATCTTTCAAAGTCAAGATGATTGGCTAGATGTATATGGCAGTTCTGCTCTTACGGGAAAGGTACGCAGTACTATTTCTTTCTTGATGTATTCATATTGCAGTTTGGATCGGATATAAAGGACCAGAAGTGCACGTGGCTCTCTTGTAAAGCACTGGAGATATTAAGAAAGAAGGAGGATTCGAAGATGGATCATTCACGATTCAAGGTTGTAAGGGAGTGCAAATTGAGTGGATAATATTATTATAGTGTGCTTTCACTGCTGGGGATGAAGATGAAGTGAGAAGAATATACGAGTCACTCCAATTGAGTCAACGATTCAAGACATTCGAGGATGAATACTCATCCGTTCTTTTGAAGGAAATCCAATCTATTCCTCATAGAGAATTGTCTTCTCTTCTCACTAGAATTATTACTGAGTCCAGACATAGACAGAAGTAGTCAGGAATATCCGTCTCAAGTCATTCTCCTTTCCTTTTTTAGTACGAAACTTTACTAATTGTGTAATGTATAGAAGCTGATCTCGCGTATACTGTGAAGTAATATTGATAGCAGATAAAATAATTTATTTGTGTTATAAGTGAAATTATGCATCTAAAATATAGCAGTAGTTTAGAAGCCAATATTAAAATTTCCTAATCTGATCGGGTTATGACCGTAGTTGCCTATAAGATTCTAGAAATGCGAAATAATCGATAAAAATGAAATTGTTCAGACATGCGGAAATTTTTCAGACCTGATCATATCGTGGAACAGAACCAAATACCACTTTAAAACAAATATCTGACGTTTGAAAAGACCGAACGCCTGGAGACAGGTAGGGGGAAATGAGAGTGAGGGAACAGACTCGAACGAGTTCGGCGCACGAACCAGTTCGGATTGGGATAAGTTTCAGAAACAGATCAAGTTCGAGATCAAGGGTGGTTGGCGGGTTGGTTGAAAAGTCGATACTCATTTTCTTCAGAGTGGTCCTACGGAGCTTGATTACTGTAGTGTTTATTTTCTCTTAATAAACTAAATAAACGTTTATTTTTATGATTTTGAACTGCATTTATTTTTTCTGCTTATTCAATTACTTTCCAGATGTCAGTTGATCCGCTATCCGTTATGCCTAACGGAGATAAATCGTCGCAAGAACGTCGCGAATCTCCTCTCGGTCTCGAATGGAATGTCGATAGATCCATTGATCTAGCTAAGAACCTTCAGAACATGACCATTAAACGGCCCTACAACGGTCGTCTTCAGTGTCCGATTAAACGTGAGTAGATACTGCTAGTTTCCCCGTCTAATACACAATTCTATATTGAAGATGGAGGTAGTGTTAAACAGAGAGGAAGACCCGATCATATCGTTGGCGCCCTACAGGTAAGTATATATATATATATATATATATATTTATTTATATTTAATTTTTAAAGTCAACGATTGTGTTCAGTGTGCTGTCGATGCTAAGGATGAATTCAAAGAAGCTGAGGAACCGAAGAAAGATAATCGGAGGAAGAGAAAATTGGTTTCTCTACGGTCGTTGATCGACCCGAAATCGGTATTATAGTATTATAACGTTCCGAACAACCCTAGCGAACATTTATGGACTGCGCACAAATCTCGCAAGTGCCGCGCAATCTCCTAGGTGCACCAAATGCCGGCTCCGCGTTTTCGAATTTTCGAATTTACATTATGTTTGTTGTTTAGCTCGGTTTTTGCTCGTTTTTGCCCCAACAATCGATTAATAAAAGAGTAAATGAGAAGAAACGGCCAATTGAAGTCAAGTGAGACAACCGAAAATCGCCGCTTGTCTGCGCTCTCTCACTTTCCCGTACTCTCGGTGGTGTGTCATACTGTAATATCACACTGGTCCGGAAAGTGCGGTCTTTTTCGAGATTTCCCTTTCATCGCTAAGTCGGCCGTAACGGTAAAATGCTTTCGTGTGCACGGCCTCTTAATCGAAAACATAAGACAAGCGGAAGATGTCGCCGCCCATCAGGGGAAATCAGGAAATACTAGCGGGCTTTCAATCACCATACAGTATTTTCAGGTTGCCTGATTATCAATTTAAACGTTGGTCTCATAGCGATATACCCTGATTTCAGATTTCAGTTCGCGATTCCCATCTTTGCGCGGTGCAAGCACCCTGATTTTCAATTACTTTTTCTATGTTTAGCGACCGAATCGAGAACTGAGATTGAGAATCAGGGATTACCATTTTTCGGCGCGTCGCGGTTCCAGTCAACCAAAGTGATAATCAGGCAACTTCAACTCGAGTTTGTAGTTTGTAGTTCTCGACATTTTCTTTTGTCCTATGTCGGCACTCCGGGGGCCGTGCGTGTGTGACAACACTTTGTGCGTTTATGATACGATTCTTATTCAAGTTAAATATGAGTATTTTCTGTAGTATTGTTGGATAATATATATTATTAATACTAGTTAAAATTATAAATAGTAGTAGTGATAGTTGTAGGTCAGCATTCTCGATCGGAATCTCAAGAAGAGGCCCAAGCCCGGAAAAGGACTCGTGTTTGATTCGAGTGAAGAATAGGTCAATATATAGGTATTGCTATTATTATCGTTCACGAATGATAGTATAATTTCCATTTTCTAATTGCACAATATTGATAATGATCTTATAAATCATTCGCCATAGATCTACTGTAATGAGCATGATTTTTTTTTAGAGAGAGCATAGTGGGTCGCACGACGGCCACCCAAATTCCGTTACAAAACTCTTTTCCCGCACAAATAAATCTACCGTAGTTAATGGTTAGGAGAGAGGGACTAGAGAGGTACCTGCACATCTACCAGGTAGATGTAGTCAGGTGGGCGCACGCTAGACGCGCCGGGTAGGAGAGATGCAGGGGAGAGGGGGAGCGAGGGATGAAAGTTCGCGGCGAGACGGTTAGAGCGACGCGAGGGTTTCGCGCGTCAGAGCCGTAAATTTCACATTCGCCGCACAGCGTTTCAACCGCAACCGCAAGAAAAAAAGAATTTTGTTTGAATCTCGTTGATGCGCAGACCTTGGCGGGAATTTTAATATCAGAAAAGCTTGCAAAACAATCTGGGTGTGATGGGGGTCCAAACCAGCGCCTTGCGGGCGCCAGTCTGCGTGCATACCGACTGAGCTAAACAAGCGATAAGGGAGGCGCTCTATGAGTCGACTCTCATAGACGCGTTCGCCCCCCAATGTCCGCCTGTGAAACGCAGTGCGCCGGTGATCCCTCCGTGCGAAATAATATACAGGATCATGCAAAGGTGCCCGAACACTGAAGTAGCTAAAATAATCCGTAAAACTTGTACAGAAAAACGAGGACCATTCATATTCTTTATTTTAAAAGTATTTCTTAACTAATGATTCGATTCAGCTGTCCCGATTCCATAGAAGATCTCACGTATCTATGCAAACTTCAAACGTATATAAAACTATTTATTTAATCGTTTCTATGAAATGGTGTCTCTAAAACATAGCTGCAGATAAACAATAAATAATTAGTTATGTGGTTAGTGCGGAGAGGGAATCGAGTAACACCAGCACCCTACTGAAATTCGTTGAGAGGCAAAGGGATACAATCACCATGGAAAATTCATTGAAACAACCTATTGTGTCGATATGACAGAAATACACTTTATAGTAGAAATCTAGGGGACAGGGGCATATCATGAACAATTCGTGTCTAGTAGAATTTAGCCTTATCTTGTTTCGTCCTGAAATCAACTATTTACCCAACCGAAACTGAAAAGAACAGACCTGATAAATATGAATGAGAGAATGACGATGCCTTGCAAGAGAATGATAGTGATGAAAAAGGAAGAAGATATTCCACATGAGGAAGTGTCCACTCCAGATCCACCCTGACATCAATTCCATCACTCTACTCATCATTCTCCCTCTTCTATCCACCCCCCCCCCCCCCCCCATTACTCTCATTCAACTCACTTGATTCAGTTGATTGGCTCTGACTGTTCTGACTTCATTGAGTAGACTGTCCAATTTCTGATGGGCGGCTGAGTCAGGGAGTGCAGCCCCTCCCCCTCCCCCTCCCACTCCTCCGTTCTGATTGGGTGGTCCTTGTCCCCATTTCTGTTCCAGATTGTATGTCTTCGTGAATATCTCATTCACGTAGCTCTTCATATCCTTCAGACTCGAACTCATATCACGAAGAGTTTGTAGCACTTCGTTCTTCTCGTGAGCAGCGAATGAAGGAACTCCTGCCCCTCAAAGATATCATTCAATTCCTCATCTCCCCCCCTCTCCCCTCCCTCCCCCCTCCCCTCCCTCCCCACCACTAACCGACAGATCCTCCTCCTCCACTCTGTACATTTTGTACAGGTTGTGCTCCACTCCTCTGTGTTGTCTGTATCTCCCTCAATCTCTCGTCCATACTCTTCATAACTTGATGGATTCCATTCTGTGCCTCATAAATCAATCTGAGTTCTCTCGCAGTCGAGTCTTCGAAGTACTTAAGGGGATCATCCATTTCGTCCTCCTTTGCCTTGTCGGGATGAGCTTCCTTGAATCTGCAATTATATCCAAGTAGCTCAACCCCCCCCCCAACCCATTCCATTATGACATCTATAAATATTAAAGAAATCCCTACTTTTGTCTCTCCGATTCATACTCGTGCATCTGCTTCTCGAATTCGGCATCGTATCTGGAAGAAAAGAGAATATAAATTCATTCCGACAATGATTGGCATATAAAAAAGACTATATTAGAGTGTTAAGGGAGCGGGGTAGTAAAAATACTTCTGTTTTTCGTCGTGTGGGAGTTGTTCACTTGTGGATGGACGGGGAGCCTCGGAATGGAGAGAATACACAGAGAAGTCGAGGACGTCGTGATCATCTCAATTGATACACAATGGAATGGAGAAGAGAGAGAAGAGACTAGTGGGGGAGGGGGGTCATCAATGGGTATTCCAATCATACCAGCCAATCCTCCAGTGGCAGCGGATATTCCGAAGTAACCATTGCGAGGAAGGAAGATATTCTCAGCTCTCATACACAGTTGATAGCGAGGAGCGGCAGTCATTCCATCGTCTATCGACACCTGAGATTAGAGGATGAGAGGAGTGTTAGACCATTCAACAAAAGGAATATCCATCTCATCATATTATATTTGCAAAAATCCTTATGTATTTGTCCAATGAAAGAATATATAAGTTGACCATATCGATAAGGTTTGAATAAACTCACAGTAAGGACATTCTTCGAATACTCGACCTTGACTCTCGTAGGGAAGGGCTTATTGCGGAAGTCCTTAATACGAGAAAGGATAATGAATTTGTGCCTCTATCTGTACTAGACTCTCAAATGCAACCAAAGAATCAATTGCAGGCAAATTAGCTGTAGACTCGACAATAGAGGGCGTTCAACCAAATACTTCCTTGTGTTTGAAATGAGTGGGGTACCTTCTAGTGATGTTCGTTCGGGTTCGGGTATCGGGTACCCGAAAATTTTTGTACGGTCGCGCGCGGAATTTCGGGTAGCTGAAATTCCCCGTACAATCTCTTCGGGTAACCCGAGAATTCGGGTTTGGTTCGGGTAGTAGCTCATATCTCGCTTCAAACTCATCGGGGAACCTTTGGAGAAGTGTCAGTCCACCTCCCATGCAAAAATTTACAAAATTTGAGACATCACTATTAAATCGTCGCGTTTTCACTCATAACTCGCTTCAAAATCATCGGAGAGCCTTGGGAGAAGTACCAACTCTCGTATGCGGCTCCAAGTTGCCCCAAGCTTGATGGCTAGTTGGAAATCTGCTTGATTCCAACTTGAAAATTTCGTAAGCATACTGTAAAAACAATCGTAAACCTTTTTTTAAGTTGGAATCAAGCAGAATTCCAAGTTGGAGTCAAGTAAAATTGCCGTTTCCAAGTTGGAATCAAGCAGATTTCCAACTAGCCATCAAGCTTGGAGGCAACTTGGAAACCCTTCCATCTGCTTGTTTCCAACTTGGGTGCGTATACCAGAAAATCGACTTCCAATGCAAAGTTTTACAAATTTGAGATTTCGTCATCACTATGTAATTTTCACGTTTTTGCTCATATATCGCAC
>BTSX01000005.1:23223180-23253150 GCA_036245825.1 Pristionchus entomophagus
GTGAACCAATTGAATCTCCAATCGATGAGAAAATCCCTCTCCATAATCAACTGCAATTCTTTCTTCAAGTGTCTTCACTCTATTCTTCTCTCGATTCATTCTCTTCTCCATCTCATCCTCAACATTCTTTCCTTTCATAGTCCATTTCTCGATAGCTCTCTTTCTTCTCATCGCCTTCTTCTTTTCTCCTCTTCCTTCTCTTTCCATATGCACATCTTCCTCCTTCTTCTCTTCCTCCATTCTATCATTATCGTTCTTCTCTTCTGGTTTTCTCTTCTTCTCTCCTCTTTCCTCCTTCTCTCCTTTTCCTTTCACTCCCTTCTCCAGATACAATTGCATATTTCTCAGAACTCTCTTCTGTGTCCGAGAAAGAGTGAACTTATCCACATCCAATCTGAACGAGTGTATTCATTGATCCCCTCATTTCCATTCTTCCTACCTGATTGTGTACTGGGGACAGCATGTCTTCTCCATATCAGGTTTGTAGAGATACGATCCAGATCTACAATCAAATAATCTATCATATACTGCACAAATAACTATATTTCTGACCGTCTCCAGCCTCCATTAAGAAGCATTTGATAGTCGTACACATCCAACTTATGCGCCCATGCCCCTGCAAGTGGTTATCGATGGCATCCATCTCTCTCTCTCTCTCTCACTCTCATCTTCATCATCATTCAATATCAGGGGCATGGACGCATTCCTCAGAGATTAGATTGACAAAGCTATACAGTACCTACTCCATCCCCATATCAAAAATCGCTCGAAATCTTGAACATTTAAGGAATACGCAACAGCCCCTGGAATTGAATAAAGTCATCATCTGTAGGATATGGTTGATAAAAAAGACAAACCTAGAGAGACACTAGATCCCTTCATCTCTTCCTCATTTCCCTTCTTCTCACCTAGATTTAGTTTTCTCTTCATCTTTTCATTTTTGCAATATCCGCACCGACCCTGAGAATGAATAACGTCATCGTTAGGATATGGTAGATAAGAAGACATACCTCCGAGTATCCGAGGATCTCCGTGATAGAGATTTGTTCACCCCATTCCTGATCATACTTATATATGAATGAATTGATATGATGCAGTGAGATCAGTTTGAAATAAAGACAAGAGCTGTGCCATAGCACTCTCCGTAAACCAAACAGTTCATCTCACATCGTCTTTCTGCGTCCAAAGATACTTGCTGGTTTCACAACCAATACATATATTGACCATCTTAGTTAGTGCAACAACAA
Organism: Pristionchus entomophagus; assembly: GCA_036245825.1. Taxonomy (NCBI): domain Eukaryota; kingdom Metazoa; phylum Nematoda; class Chromadorea; order Rhabditida; family Neodiplogasteridae; genus Pristionchus; species Pristionchus entomophagus. Next base: position 23,224,428 of record BTSX01000005.1, read on the forward strand.
TTTATTCAATTACATACAAGGAATAAAGTAACAAATCTTGACTAATTCATCCTCTACTATTCAATCATACTCCTTCTTCTCATCTCATCTCACATCACTTCTGCGATTTTCTTCTTCACGAGTTCAGCTCTTTTTGCCATTTTCTCCGCCTGAATTGAACACAGTCAAAACAGGCTTTGTGTGATAACAGATAAATTGAAAAGATATTCAAAATGATAGGCACCACAGGCTGGAAACTTGCCGGGATTGTGTTTAAGAATTATTTACATATACAGCAAATTTAAATTTGGAAAATATCCAGAAATATTCAATTCTATGCAGAATTGAAAGTTTTTTTTAAAATCAAGCATTGTTAAAAACTTTCGTTTCTCAAAAATGAGTGTAAAGACGGTACCTTCTTCTCTTGAGCTTCTTTCTGGGACAACAAGAGCTCGAATCTGGGGTCTTTACTATCCATCCAATATCCGAAATATTCGTGAATCTCCCTCATTCTCCTCTCCAAAACAGCATCCTTCTCGTCCTACAACAAATCCATTCAAAGAGAGAATGAAAGAACGACTACGAGATTCAATTGATCTAATCCTTATCAATCATACCGATTTAGAAAATAAAAGTGCATACTTTTTCCTTTTCTGCCTTCTGTTGAGAAGAGAGGTACTTTTCAAGTGTCACACCATAATTCTTCTCGTTCTTCATCATCTTCTCCAATCTGAACAAAATTATTATCATCCATTTTAACATTCTAGCAATAAGTGATATATTTTTGTAAGATCGAAAAGTATCGGATCGACTCTCAAATAATACTGTGAGCTCCAGAGGATCGTACTTAGCCTTGCTCTATATTGGACAAAATGTAGATCAATCATGTGGATATCATCGAGGGACAAATATTGTTGGATAGATCACATTCCCATATCCCAATGAGTGACGGACTCCTCGCACTAAATATAACAAACCTGTCACAATTCCTTACGAATGTGACGCAAAATGTCACAGTTCTCTAACCGGTTTGATATTACATGTTGTATAAACTCTTCATTGTACCGATCTTATTAGTAAGCTTACTGATATTTCTGATACAAAGCAACGTAGTCCAAATAGATAAATAAGAAAAACAGTAGTTGATATACTTTTATTAAACTTTAACCTGCGAAAATCCCTAAACGAGATTCAGTGCACTGTAGTTCATAATGGATCTCTCTCACCGCGTGCTCTTTGCACGATAAATAATATTCCTCTCTCCACTTCACCTTTCATGAAAGACCTTGGTATTATTATGAACCCCTCCCTTAAATTTTCCGATCATGTTTCTAAAATAGTATCAAAGCGAGAGCGAAAATTAAGATAATGTTTAAATGCTTTTTCTCTCCTGAACCCCAATTGTACTGTCGCGCATTCGCTATTTTTATCCGACCATTGCTCGAGTATGTATCAGTTGTCTGGTATCCTCACACCGTCATTCTTGCCAATCAAATTGAAGACGAGCTGCGTAATTTCACGCGGCGTCTATTTACACGGTGTCGAATTCCTTATTCTTTGTATCCAGATAGACTGTCTCATCTTTTACTTCAAACTCTTAAGCACCGTAGATTGACCTTTGATCTTCTCTTCCTTTATAAATCAATTCATGGATTATACTCCTATGACCATTCTAATTTATACAGATTAGCCCCGCTTGCCCGTAACCTTCGTAGATCCCATAATTTGCGTATCTAGCTTCCCTTCGTACCTCCAAAGTCTCGCTCAAGTTTTGCGACTAGGATTATCGAACGATAGAACGCACTAGATGCTGGAACCGTTACAAGCTCACCCCATATCTTCCCTTCTCATATTCTCTCTCTTCCCTCTATCTCTTTCTCTACAGAATCGCTTTTGCGACTCTGATATTGTTACCGATCTGCTGCTCATCCCGAAGCCCCCCCCCCTCCCCCAACCACCGATTCGCCATACAAGACGACGAACCTCTGCCAAAACGTTAACGAAGATCTCCGCTATTCCAATCTTCTTATACCCCATGGTGGATAAATAATTGAATTGAAAAGAGGTGAAACGGCATTGACTTTACCACCTGATAAATACCTCATTCTGTGTTTCTTCTCTGCACTCTGTTTCATGGCGGCACTCTGTTCCCTGACAATGGAATGGGGAGTGAAGAGAGTAGATGTCTTCTCCCTTTCCACTTCTTCCACTGAAGGCCATCGAGAAGAGAGATCTACTTTCCTAAAATGGAACATCGTCTCTTGCTATCTATACATATATATAAAGCGGAAACGTGTGTGTGTCTGTCTGTGTGCATGTCCGGTTTGGCCGTCCTGCCAACACACAATCTAAGCTTAAGTGAGGCGCGAAGCGCCGAACACCGCCAGTGCCCCCCCCCCCTCGACATAGTCGAGGGGGGGGGGCGCTGGTGTCAATATAACACGGATCTTCTGTTAAATGGAAGGAAAGAATGCCGATTTTTCCACTAGGAAAAACTTTGTGTCACCGATTTCGATAAAAGTTGGTTTATGTGCATCATTGAGGGTCTAAGGAAGACCCATCCTATTGTTTTGTTCAAATTCGCTCATTATCGATTTTTCATGATCTACCCTCAAAATGGTCATAACTCGATGAATATGCATCGTACAGCGAGCACAAAAAACTCAATCTGTTCGTCTTGTAGAGTTCTACAAAGTATTTGTCAGAACACACAACGGAAATCGTCGTCTTCAAGGCGTTTTTTTCTCGAAAAAATCTATTTTCGGACTACAAACGTCAATTTTTCTCGAAAATTTCCTCTAAACACACAAGCTTTTATTTTACAGATCAACTCCCCAGGTATCCCCTAGAATGCCTTCATAGTTCATTTCCCGTATCTCTGTCCCCGGGATATCGATTTACTAACAGGGGTCCTGGACAGACGTTTTTTGTCGAAAAAGTTAATTTCATCGTTTCTCGCTTCAAATTGGTCGAATCAGGCATTTGAAAAATGCGATCGATATCTTTCAGTGAGCCGGAAAAGAAAGTTTATGATGATAAAATCGATATAATTGGCCGTTATTGCGATATTCGACAAAACGGTCGTTTTTTTCGGCGAAATTCAAGTCCAAATCTACTAGTAAAACGATAGTAGGAAGCCACAGATACAAAAGATGTAATATGTGAGCATCTTCGGAGATGTTCGGGGGGCCCATAGAAGTTTTAAAAAATCCATTGTGTTTCCTAGAAATTCTCGAGAATTAGTCACTTTTATTGGTCGATATTTTCCAATTTCGGAGATTTCGTGGAATATCTCAACAAGAGTCACTCGCATCGCTTCCGTCATCAGAAACTTTATTTTTCTAGTTGTCAAGAGCTATCGATCGCATTTTTCAAATGCCTGATTCGACCACTTTGAAGCGAGAAACGATGAAATTAACTTTTTGGACAAAAAACGACTGTCCAAGACCCCTTAGTAAATCGATATCCCGGGGACAGAGATACGGGAAATGAACTATGTATGCATTCTAGGGGATACCTGGGGAGTTGATCTGTAAAATAAAAGCTTGTGTGTTTAGAGGAAATTTTCGAGAAAAATTGACGTTTGTAGTCCTAAAATCGATTTTTCGAGAAAAATGCCTTGAAGACGACGACTTCCGTTGTGTTCTGAAAAATAATTTGCAGAACTCTACAAGACGAACAGATTTAGTTTTTTAGGCTCGCTGTACGATGAATATTCATCGTTATGACCCTTTTAAGGGTAGATCACGAAAAATCGATAATGAGCGAATTTGACCAAAACAATAGGATGGGTCTTCCTTAGACCCTCAATGATGCACATAAACCAACTTTTATCGAAATCGGTGAAATAAAGTTTTTCCTAGTGGACGGCGTTCCTGCAGTATAACAGAAGATCCGTGATAATCAACTTACGTAGTATGCCTCAATCCGTGATACATTCCCAATCGAGTGACACTCTCGGGAAGAGATTTCAACATCTAAGAAGTAATCCATCTACTCCTACTCCGCAGACAATATACGCTACCAAAATATTCAAAGGATTCAAACCAATACTTTCTTGAGAAATCTTCTCGAATACATTATTCATTCATTACAAAATATGCATAATACAACTGAAAATTGCAACAAAATAGGAAAGTGAGAGTTGTTAAATGGTAGAACAGATTTCGTAAATCGCCCGATATATCGATCTTGGCGATAATTGTGTTCATTCACAATACCGAACAAGTAAGCTTAGAGAATAGGATAGTAGTAGATGAGATCAATAGTATTGAGATGGATTAAATGGGAGACGTTAAGATCGTTCCAGATTCTCGGGATTAGTTTCTCCTTCGTCTTCATTGTAGATGTTATCTGCCATCTGCCACACCTGAATAATAACACTATTTAGATGCATTAAAGAATTATACTACCTTAAGGACATAGCCACACTTGAAAAGGTCCAGCATACATTCACTCGTCAAGTTTTCTATAGTTGTTACCCTTCCTCTTCCTACCCTTACACCCTCCCCTCCTACCAAGACCGCATTAAAACCCCTTAACCTGCGCGCACTTACCGAGAGGAGAGTCATAGCTGATCTCTGTATGACACATACCATAATGACTGGTTCCTCTATTATCCCCCGTTCATCGTTCTATGTATACAAGCCCACTCGGGATAGAGTCTCCTCTTTCGGTATCAACATTGAATTCACTACATGTGCAGCCAGATTCAATTCTTTCCCTGTTAGATCATCTCGAATGTACTCTCGATTACCCGACTGCATTCGTATCGCACCAAATGTCAATATTTTTAAACGTCGTTTAGAAAAACACCCCCTCATTAAAGACCTCTCTCAATCACAACACTAATTATCTCCATAATATTATTATATTCATTTTCTTGTTGCGCCAAGTGCGTAGATAAATTATTATACCCATGCTTGCAACAAGCGCTTAAATTTATATTGTTCAAACTGCTCCCCACATCATAGTCTTCAAACATCGATTGGAAAACCACCATATTGTCCCTGGCCTCGCTCAACCTCGACCCCCCCCCCCCTCCCCCGTCATTAACAGATCACTAATGTACTAATGTGCAGATCTTGTTCCGCCTCGGATATAGATTAATGAATATCATTATAAAATCCCTCTTTTCTTTCTTACCTGCATGATATTATCCTCCGACACAGAGCACACTACCCACGGCTCATTGGGATTCCACGAGAAATCAGAAATTTTGGCAGTATGTCCACCATGAATGAAGAGTAGCTCAGGAGGACCATCCTGCAAGACACATTATTGCAACAAAAAAGGAACATTATTATCCTCCATGAACACTTAGTGCATTAGTGGGAATGGTCACCTCGGCATCCTCGGGACTCTGTTCCTCTCCAATCTTGGACAGATCCCATACATGGAGTCTTCGATCCGTTCCAGAAGAGGCCAGAATTGTCTCGTTATGCGGAGACCATTGTACCTTAAACCAACAACGTTTACTTCTTGTAGTTTAAACAAATACGTATTTTATAGGGTAGATATTCTAACCTGGAAGATCTCGTCCTTATGAGACTCAAACGAATGCAGCTTCAGTTTCAGATTTCGCAGATCCCATAGAGCAACGGTCTAAACGGGAAATACATGATAACCGACTAGATGAATTATTTTAATTTGCAGTAAAAAATAGATACGAAATATAATAAAGTAAAAGCTACTTCACAACTATGATCACAAGAACAAAACTGTAACTAACTTTGTCCGCGGATCCAGTAGCCAATATGAACTCTGAGTAGGGGTTGAATGAGAGACAGTTAACCTGCAAATATGTAATACAATTTCCATTACTTGTATCAAATGTGAAATTAAAGCACTTTTTGCAATATTATGTTCTAAATAAGTTGACTTAATTAGCATAACTATTTCTGAAAATATGTATGGATATACCTCAGCAGCATGAGCCTCTACAGTCTGAGATGGCTTGGTGGGAGTATTCATTCTCGTGTCCCATATCATCAACTTCCTGTCGTCTCCCACTGATCCGAAGATGGATTGATGCAGGACGTGCCATGCCACATCCTCCACTACCTACAATTATCACTTTTTCCTTGATAGATAGTAGCCAAGCACTATAGGTTGATCTTCTTATACAATCTTCTTTTCACTATGTAGCTCATTCAAGATAGCGGCGACCGATTATTTACTGTATGAGCATATATTGACTGACGGCTGTGTGTCCTTTGAAAATACTCTTCGCATCGAGAGATCCTCCTTGGATATTGGGAGCCTGTACATCCCACAGACAGACAGTCTGATCATCCGAGGCTGACAGCAGATGACCGGCCACGTTAGAGTTCCAGCTCAAGCCGTAGCCTTCCTTCAATGTTCACTCCATCAGTTCGAGATATCCCTCACTAACCACATATAATATGACATGAAGATACCTTAGTGTGTCCTTTGAGTCTCAGCTGGGCTCTGCACTGTCCATCTGTAGGAGGGACGGAGGGATGCTTCGTGTAATCGAAGACAAACACCTGATACGCATCCTTCTACATCTTTCCCATTATCATTCATTCAACTCACGTCTGAAGAGGGTGATTTAGTAGCGATGATCACTGCGTTCTGAGGCATGTACCGAGCACGATTTACTTCTCCCTCGTGATTCATACGAATCTCCACTTCTATCTTTCCAGTGACGGACCCAAATCCACCGAACTCATTCTTGTCCGTGTCGTATCTGAAAAACAGTTCTCTAAAGCGTTGAATAGAGCGAATATTTCGATTTCCACATTGATTTACTTCTAAACCATTTCTCCAGTGGTGTGCTATTAATTAAATTGTTCAACCAACTTGCTGGCATCAAATCTGGTATCCTCGGTAGGAAGCTGCAGCTTAGCAATCACAAGATGATTCTGCTCATCCGAGGTGTGAGTACCCAGGATCAGACGATGTACAGAATAATCAACGGACTCGTTCTGAACAAATGCGGTAAAATAGGGATAGACTAATGGGTGGACGAGGTTACCTTGACGACATCTGGCAGCCATTGAACGGTGAGACTAGGCCATTCCAATGCGTGTGTCATCACCATATCATATAGGAAAGGCGTATTCTTTTTCCAGATCTTGTATTCCTCGTTGATAACACGGTCCTCCCCGCCACTTCCGTCATCTATTTGCGACATCGGGGCTGAAATAGCAACAGATAACAGTGCGCACACTGAACAACTTAAGTGCGCGAGCAACAAGTGTGGAACATTCGTTAACAAATCAAAAACATAAATCTACATGCTCAAAAAAGAAGCAAGAGGCGGAAATTTTGGCGGGTTTTTCGCGCGGGAATTCAAAATATTTTTCGTTCCGCTCTCCGATTATTTACAAATGTGCACTGTTGAAATTGGGCACCTACGGGCGTCCAGCGCCAGCCGGCCATTCCCCGATTTCGTTAATTAATTAATTAATTAATATTTATTGTTATTACGTAACTGTACGTTTATTCATTCTTTCATGTTTAGGAGATGCGACGCAGTCGAGTTCAGATCAAGCCCAATATTGGGCCAGCAGTCACAGGCCCAAGTGCTTCTGAAGAACAGAAACCAGTTGCGAAAGATAATGGAGCTGTTGGTACTTCATCATCCGCAGCTTCTATCGAAAGTACTGCCACACCCGTGGAAATCATCCCTTCTACGTCAAGTGGTAACTACATACTTTGAATTATATTGAGGGAGTTTCGGCTGTATCAGTTTTTGTCTACGAAATGAGTGATTGTATCTTCGGTAGCAACTAATTTATATTTATCCGTTATAGGTGATTCTTCAAATGGTGCTTCTGGATTGGTCGCCATTCAGCCGATTGATACCTCATCAGTTCAGGTAGAGACAACGGAGAACCAAGATCATGTCTTCCGTTCGCCACTACCGAAGAGAACAGATCCGTGAGCATCGTTTGTTCTTATAAAGCTGAAGAGCCAGCTATTAAAGTAATCGTTGATGCGCTCTTCCTGTATACGAATAATATTCTCTTTCAGAGGTCACATAACGTCACCTCGCACTCGTCTGATCTCTACATCTTCCGCTATTGAGGGGTCAGTTTGAGTACTTTTTTGTTTATAGAAACGCTTATACATATAGTAGTAGTTCGAACGGTTTCCAAGACTCACATACCCGAGCGAGTGTACTTCATGTGATCCTAGCTTGCAAACAGTCTTGTACTCAAATCTAACTTCTAAATAACTGACAATTATCATGTCTGTTTTCATTCTTACAGAGCTGCTTTGATTTCCCCTCGTAGCAGATTACTCTCCACTTGTTCTGAGATGTTCGGTCATCAAAAGAAGGAGAAGTGAGTGTGACACACCGAGATACAGAAAAATCAAACTTCACTGTAGGCGGAAATTTACGGGCGATGAAGAATTGGATCCAAAGACGATGCGAATGATCGATTTAATATCTTGGAATCCCAAAAATGAGAAGAAACTTGATCGTACTAAATTAGTGAGTTTTTTTCTCACAATTTTATTCGTAATTGTGTGAATAGTGATTGATGTTACCATTGAAGGATAACTGTGAAACTCGTAGTGAAATGGAGAGGGAAGATGAGAGACCCGCAGCTCCTCAACTCAAATTGGATGCTAATGGCAAATTAGTGGTGGATGAGACGAGTCTTTTACTCGATGAAAGGGCAACCAACTCTGTTTGGCAAGTTGTCGATGAGGTGAGAAAGTAGACTCGTAGAAGAATCGTATGTACATCATTAGTTGTAGAAATTATTCAATCTAACCGACTTATGTAGACTTATGTTAGAGTATTTCGATAATCCTGTTCATCCGCAGGATCGTTCCACACGTAAAGTGAATTCGACCTCGTTTAGACGATGGAGAAAAGGAACTGCGTGGTCAGAAAAGGAAACAGAGTTCTTCTACGGTGATATTTATATTGGAAAGGTGTATATTGTGTATTGCTGGTTGCAGAAGTACTCCGATCGACTGGTCCTGACTTCGGTCTCATGCATGATTTCTTCCCTCGGAGAGCGAGAAATGAGCTGAAAAGCAAGTACAACAGGGAGGAAAGATTCAATTGGGAGAGGCTTAAATCGGTATGGCGTTTCTTGTAATTGTGAGCCTTATATTATTATTTATTGGAGGTGTTGTCTAAACCGATAACTCTGGAAGAATCCCTGTATGAACGAGCAGAGACAATGGCCATTGAATTGAATAGAGAAGAAACAGAGAAGATGGAAGCGAAGCAAATGAAGAAGACCAAGAATGGAGAGATAGTGAGTGGATCGAGATTTTACTCATGGGGGAGGGTCTGCTCAGTCGAACATATGAGTGTTATTCCTAAAATTCTTAAAGAAATTAATTGGTTTGCAGTCCCGTGTAGTTGAAGAGGAATGGGATGAGGATAAGGCTGATTTGGAGAGAGAAGCTCAAGAGATGATCAATGAATTGATTGAAGTTGATAGAAGGAAAGAGGAACTGGCTAGAATTAAGAAAGAAGAGAAGAAAAAACGAGCCGAGGAAAAACGAAAACTGAGTAAAGAGGCAAGGCGTTTTATCGGTTAAACTACGGAAGAATATTTAATATGAATAGTGTTTGTTATAGGCAACGGCGATTTTGGATCAGACAGCAAAAGTTATCAAAAAGAGAAAGAAGAAAGAAGATGAAGAATCGAAGGGAGACGCAGTGAAGAAAAAGAAAGAAAGAATTAGTAAAGGAGTAGAGAAGGACTCTTCGAAATTGAAGATTATCACTGGTTATCCAGGTTAGTTGTGCAATGATTATTTATATTGAGTGGGAGGAAATGACTCATCCTCGAGTGGAGGTCAATCGTTTTTTTGTGGAGAGCATTTGTTCTTTCCCCTCAACGAGGATGCAATCTCAAGTGCTTTGTCTGTTGGTACGATGGAAGAGTGGAAGGAAGAGTCGATATGAGAGAGAGAGAGAGAGAAGCAGACTATTAGACTGGATTGAACTGAATGACATACAAACACTTGATCAATCCCCTTATTTCAGAATCGGATGATTCCGAGCATGAGGCTGCAGTTTGATATAATATCGTCTTCGTCAATCAATTCTCAGGAATATACGAGATGAGACTACGTGTAAATATAAGAAGAATCGTAGAATATGATCATTGTTAGTTTCAATTACCTGTTTTCCCTCTTGTTTTCTTAGTACTTAATGATATTGGAATGAGTGATACTCGTTAGATGGAATGAACATGTTTATATGAACACAATCTGACCAGTCTGTCGCATCTCACAAGGGAATGGTTACATATCCCGATCTTCACCAAACTTTGAGGGTAGACTTATTTGACTACGCTGATCACAATTCCGTTTTCAAAAGTTCCTAATAATGCCATAGAAGCGAGCATTTTCGGTAGTATTTAAAGGGGATTTAAACGAACCCTTCTATGTCAGTTGAGGTTAGCAAAATAACAAAAATAATTTTGCATAATGGAAACCAAGGGTGTGCAAAATTTTTACGACCCCCTCATTTCGCATGTTCTCTCGCTGGTTAGAGAAGACGAGAGAGTATGCATAATGAAGAGGTCGTAAAAAATTTGGCATACCCCTGATGGAAACCTTTTGTATTTTTGAAAATGTTCAAAAAAATTTATAAGTTCGAAAATGCAAGATTCCAAAATAAATAAATAAACTATCCCCACTCCACTCTTTGTACTTCCCTCGATAGTCTGAATTCTTTATCGAGTTGCTCATTTACTTGTTTTGAGTTATTAAGAGCCGTTCCACGGTTTAGTGAAGTTTTGGGAGGGGTCGACGGAGGACTTTTCTGCAACCTATGCCAATAAGTTGTGGGTGAAGTATATACCTAGAGCTGATAGCTGGCCCAATATGAGAGGTTGGGGTGCAGTTTCCGAAAAATGCCAGACATGTCCCAAAAAAAGTCCGAAAGATCATCACAGAAAAAAAAAAAAAAACGTTTTTATTGATGTCCCAGGCGTATTTTTCGATGAAAATAACAGAAAAATATAGTTTTTAAAGTTATAGGACATCGATAAAAGGTCGAAAACTTTGAATTTCGTCATTTTTCGGCCACGGTGAAAAATTATTTTAGCCATGGTCAGTTTTTTTTATTGCATATTCCGATTCAACGTGCAAAACTACCTACTATGTTGAAATTTAACGCCTCTCGGAACCGCCCGCCGGATTCTATAGCATCCTGCCCGAGGTGCTTTCGGAGATTGGCGTGAGAACGACTACGAGACGTTTCGATATTTCGATGTGATGAAGTCACTTTTTCATCATTTTTATATCCTATTTATCGTTATTAAGCATTTGTGTTAATGTTATGGGGTAGTGATATCGATAAAACACGAAAAAGGTGAAAAGTCGAAAAATCTTTTTTATTTTTATTTCAAAAATTCATAAGTCATGTATCTGGCCTTCAAATGGTGTATTTTCAACGTATAGTCACTCCAATATTAGTTGTGAGCAATAACTGAGCTTTTGGGACGATTTCTAGACAAAAAGTTTTCTTCGAAAAATTTCTCGATAATTTGTAACTATCAGATATTGTAGGCGGGCTCGGTCGGTTGACGGTGACGGTGTCGTTTCGACCCATATCGAAACTCTCGATCAAAATACTCAGTGGATCGATCTCCTTTCGCGCAATGCGTCTTCTCAACTGATTCGCATGGGCCACAACAGTGGAACCATTCAGCCTCTCGATCTCATACAGTACGCTTCCCATCTTCCGGAGTACTCTAGCATCAGACCATTTCTCATGATTTGGTCCATCTCGATCACGGTCGTAGACTGAGTTACCTCTGGAGAACTCGTTTCACCATATTCTCATCTACTCCCTTTTTCTCCTCTCCCTCCCGTGGAGACATGAGAGTGAGACGGAACCTCATCTTTCTTCCGAGGAAGATCCCCGATGGGGTACACATCTTCAACTGATTGTTCGGTGTGCAACGGTACATCATCAGAAACTTCTGCACATTCTCATCCTCCGGACCCTCTCCTTTCATCTTCAACAGCGATCTCTTGAACGTATCCACGAAACGTTCAGCTTGTCCATTGCTCTGAGGATGGTACGGAGGCGAGAACACTTGGCAGATACCGTATTCTGCACAGAACCCAAGAACTTTACCCAATAATTGGAAATACCTACATGATAAGTTTGGTAGAAAACAGCAGAAAACAATGCATAAAGTGTGCAAAAGAGTAGCACCTCCGTTTGGCTCGAACCATGAACTTTTGATGCTCGCAGTGTATAATTCATACCTCAATTTCGTGACAAATGTGTGTCATTCCCTTGTCAGGCGAACATATGCAGTTTTATTTTATTTTATGACGACCGCGTTCACGCCTTCCTTCTCTCTTTCTGTATAATGAGATATCGGACAAGGTTACTGTAAATCCAATAGTAGAGTAGTGTGCCTTGTTACTGTAGAGAGAAATTGACGTGGATAACACTATGAAGACAGAATTGAAGAGTAACATGTTTATTACACGTGATGAGTATGAATACGATCTGACCATGTCATTGTGAATAGAAGTGAATGAATCAGTCTAGTGAGGGATTGATCACTAGTTGATATGAAAGAAGGGGATGGATTCCTCCATGGATGAATCTATTGATTGTTGACTGGGATTGCTTGATCCACTGCCTCCTCGGGGAACTCCAATTCCCAGATCCTCTTCAGATGCTTCCCCTTCACGTCGCGAGGACTGCCAAACGCGGTCATGTTCGGAAAAAGAATATGAAACGGATATTTTGATTAATTAATAAAAATAATTTTAAATTAATTTCCAAAAATATTTTTTAGAAATAAATAAAGTGGATTGGATAGGGGAAGGAGTTAGACAGAGGAAGGAGGACAGACAATATAGAATGGGAGACCTTTTGGGAGTCGAATTGGTTTGTCCCAGATTGGAGTCTAACGATTCCATCAGTGTCCTTTCCCCCCTCGATATTCCATTGCTTCCCATCGTCAGCAAATGCGACTTTTGTGGCTGTCAATCGTGGGCTGCCAAACGCGGTCATGTTCGGAAAAAGAATATGAATTACTAAAACATTATATTGTAAATTTTTGGTAATTAAAAAAATTTTAAAAAGTGGTGTAAGAAATAATACTTGTGAAAAAGGGCATTGTGAAATTAAAATTCAGCGGTATTCTGTTATTACAAAAAAACTTTTATCACGGGTTTCCCGTTGTTTTAAAATAATACTTCTCCCTATTCAGTGCTAATCACAGGAACTTCAATTTTCAATCGGTTTCTTTGACATTGGTCAATATTGGCAAAATGTATTGTTTCCGAAATAATTGAATGATTGGAAAATGGAGAAATACTGTAGTGTATACATGTCTATTTATTTTCAATTTGTTTCGAGAACATTAACTTTCATGTATCGAAAAAAACCAATTATATTTTGGAAGGAGTGTGATGTGATGGAATGTCTATGTGTAGAGGGGCAGAGAGAAGAAGAAAGGGGCGGAAGAATGTAGAATGGAAGTGGTTACCTTCTGAGAGTCGAACTGATTAGTTCCGTATTGGAGAGGAACGATGCCATCAGTCTGTCTCAGTTGAGCCATCGTGAATTTGCCATTCTTCGTCTTTCGATTGTCAGAGACGAGTCCAGCATTGGAGACGGCAGTCACCTTGAGACCATCTGAAGGATTACAGTCGGAAGAGAAGAGAGGGATGAAAGGATGGAATATGGGGAATGAGATACTCACCAGAGGTAGGAGCGGAAGCCATTGCGTGTGGTGACTGAGTGAATGAGGAGATGAGGGGAAGAGTAGTCGAGGGATCTCAAGATGTCGTCTCTCCTCCCACCTCCCTCCCCTCCCCCTCTCCACCCCCATCTCTTTCTTCCCTTCTCCCCTCCTCTTGATAACCAATCAATAGCAAACTGCTGTAACAGCCAACTGGTTACTCTCACGGTTCACTAACAGAAAATACCCCCGAGCTTATTTGACGAGGGATTTACTGAGTTGCCACATCAGTAATTTCATCATTGGGAGCTTTATGATGCGATTGAACTTCTATATTGTGCGTATTTATAGGTCATTGTACGGCCATACTGTAGATATGTAATAGTTACTGGAAGACTACAGATGCCATTGTAGATATTTATTGTACAATGTAAAATGGTACTGTAGATCTGGTAGACTATCGATCGATAATGTATGATTTGATATTTGGATGGCGAATGTAGTGGATGTTTAGCCAGACTCAGTAAAGAGAGAAGAGAAGGGGAATAAAAAAGTCGGAGATCCTAGGAGAGAGAAGTGAATGTAAACAGTGGATCCAGCTTATCCATCTTATGAAACGGGGATCCCCTCCCTTCTCCTCCCACCTTCCCTCTGTCTGTGTCTATCGACTCAGATACCGAATGAAACTTTATACCGATCAATCAGACAAAAGGATCGAAATGATCGAAGCATGTATTATTACTAGAGTGAGCAATTGAAGTGGCATAATATGGACAGAGAAGGCATAAGAAGAGAAGAAGAAGAGTAGATGGGGAAGTCCGTTTAGAGTCTGTCTAGGGACACTTCGGCTTCCTCAGGATACTCCAATTCCCAGATTCTCTTGAGATGCTTGCCCTTGACATCACGAATCGATCCGAATGACATTCCCTGAGTATGTTTGTTCAATAAAAAAATAAATCACTCTAATTTGATATTTGAAAAAGACTGTACTGTTGTATATTTGATATTGGGTGTATAATTGAAGGGAGACTAACCTTCTGTGAGTCTCCCTTATTCCATCCAGCTTGAGAAGGAATGATTGTCTCAGACTTCTTCATGTCTTCGTATGGAAGTTCTCCTGACTCCGCCTCATAAGTTGTGTTCCTCACAGTACCGAAATGTGTCATTCCCGCCTTAATAATTAATTAATTAATTAAGTAAAAATAATTGATTTGATCAAATATTTAATGAAAAATAATTATTTGATCAAATCCATGCGAATACAATACAATAAAAAATACTAATGAAAGGCGTGTCATGAATCGGCGTACATAAATCCTACCACGATTAGTCATCGCTCAAAATAACATATACAGTAGCATATACAGCCGTTACGATTCAATAGTATAGTAGCTAATATTAATTTAGCGTTTGCGCAACAAAAAAAAAGATATTCTGTTCTATCTATAGCTAAAGATGCGAAACAAAGAATATTACGTAATATTTAATATTCGTAAAAATGATTATATGATTAATTAATGCAATAAGAAAAACAAGTTAAGCCTTTTCGATTAGATCTCAATCGGTTATTCTCGGTTACCTGAGAGGCAAATCTGTTGGTGCCAGATTGAAGACGGACCATTCCCTGAGACTTTCTGTTCTGCCAGGAGATGGAGGGATCGAGCACCTGAAAATGTGTTCAACTGAATAATCTGTAGTATCATGATCATTAATTATCGTCTTCGGTACATGAGAACGCTTTCGGACGTCCTTCTTTGGGCCATCTATCTTTTTAATCTAATAGAGGAACCATGTCCAGTAAAAGTGGATGATTCTTTTTGACAATTTCCACATGACAGATGAGATCATACCTCCCAACGGCCCTGACCGAAGCAGGTTTGGCCCTGCAATCAATTTCATTATTATTTGAATGGTGAATAGAAGTAGAAAAATTAATTGGGTAGAGCGAAGTAGAAGGGCGAACCTTCTGTGAGGCATACTGATTGGATCCCATCTGAGAGGGGATCGTAGTAGAGTCAATCGACGATTCCGCGTTATATTCGGGATGAGCACTGTCGATCATCTTGGTAGTCTCTCTTCTGTTCGTACCAAATCCGGTCATGCATAAAAAAATTGCACTATTATATAGGGAATTTTTGTTGTTGAAATAGTCTTCCCCTCGAATCTCCTAGACTATTGCTAACGCGGGGTGCAACTGCTGCTCCTATCAGTATGTTGAAGCATGGTGTAGTGGTTTGCGACTTTGTCACGCAAGTATAAGCTCGTGGTTCGAATCCCCACCAGTGCGATGTTTTGCAGACTTTTTCTTTTTTCACGCTTATATATTTCCGCACAGACGCAGCACTCTTTTTGCACTTTTCTTTACTTTCAAATCATGCTTTCCAGGCTCACTACACGTCGTCCAACCAGTTTTCATAATATTTCAGTAAGTACCGTACCTTTCTGGGAAGCGAACTTGTTCGTTCCGGACTGCAGAGGGATTTCTGACTGATCGGGCTTCTCGTGGTCATACTCGGGGTGCTTCGTATCCAACATCTTCGTTGTTTCTCTTCTTGCAGTTCCGAACCCGGTCATCCCGAAAATTCCAAGAATATATGAGGGAATTTTTTTGAAAACTTCAACCTCGAAATATTGGAAGATTATATAAGAATTTTTAAAACAAAATATTTTATCCCTCGAATCCGCTATAGGGAATTCCTCGTTCAACATTCTATGTTTATAAGCCGACTCGTGATCGAGTATCCACGTTCGGAATCAATACCGAATTCACCAAGATTATATGAGGGAATTTTTTTGAAAATTTTTCAACCTCGAAATATTGGAAGATTGTATAGTGAAAATTATTCACTCTTATTGCTCTTAGCATTTTTTCTAGCTCGACATCGTATTCTTGTTTGGAGTATTCATTTACCCGTTCTTCACATCGCCTAATTCACACGTTTTTAAAGCAATGCGCGATTAATATATTATTATATATCACAAAATATGTTGCTCATGCGAAAAAAATTTTTTTTTAATTAAAAAATTAATTCTCATTTCTACTTATCTTTCTCTTGCGAGTTAACATAAATTCGAAATATTATTTATAATCTTCAATCTCAGTCACCACCCCTCCTCCCTTTCCCTTCAACATATATGAATCGTCAATGGATGATTACGTACCTTTCTGGGAGTCGTACTTGTTAGTACCAGCCTGGAGTCTGACAATTCCCTCTGAGGCACGGATCTTCTCTTCGGGGAGAGGCTGCAATCATGGTAATCCCCTTGTCATTCCTTACTGGGACAAAGGTACCTCCAGATCAGCCGGGAGTTGATTGACACGGACTCCTTCACGGCACACATCACGACCGGTACCGAAGCCAGTGCTGCCCTGAATTATTATTCATAATCATTATTCTATATTAATCATTGATCATATAAACTGCACACCGAAACATATTCATTAGGTGAACTAAGAATCTCGTCTCAATCTCGGACAGGATGAATATCTAGCGTACCTTCTGGGAGGCGAACTTGTTGGTACCCGATTGAAGACGGACTTGGCCATGAGTTCTGTTGAGAACTTCCTCGGGAACTTCCTGATAATAGATAGAGAATGAAAAAGGAACGAGAGGGAAGGAGAGTGGCAAATGAAAAAAAGGGACTTACTGCAAGATTCTCCGAAGTCACTTTAGTGTTCGTGTTACGAGGGGTTCCGAAACTCGTGTATCCCTGCAAACCAATTGATTAATGATGTTATGCCGTGGTATATTTTCATGCAGTAATATGGCGAGAAGGCAGCGGGTAGGGGGGGAGGTACGCGCGAGAGAGGCTCCGCCCCCTCTCTTCTCTACTCGCCTTGCGCGCGCGGATTTCGGGTGATATTTTCGGGCGAATCTCGGCTCAAAAAAGAGAAAGAGACAAAAGCTAAAGAGCTCAAATGTTATTAAAACCAAGACCTACATGTTGAACACCTTAATGGACCAGTGTAGTCTATTTGGAGATCACCCTGCTTTCTCTAAGTAATATGAGCGATTCTTCGTCATGTTGATTGAGGGTATAGAGTGAGGGATGTATAATGGAATACCTTCTGTGAATCTCCCTTGTTCCATCCAGCTTGGGAAGGGACGATTCCATCAGTCTGTCTCAATTGGGCCAGAGTCCATCTTCCTACTCTCTTCGGTCCCTGACCAGACACTTTGGTCTCCATCGTCGCATTCGGCTGCTCATCTGAAGACACAATTCATTGTCAATTAGAGAAAGGAGAAGGGAAAGGGGCAGTTAGAGTTGACCACAAACGGCAAAAGATTAGAGAGATTCCACACAATAACTAGCAGTAAGAATGGACGTCTGGTAAATAATAGGACGATAAGCATTCACTTTGGTTGTTGTAATGGCGTCTCTCGATTCGTGGAGGAGGAAGGGGAGGAAGAGAGGGATCATCCCTTCTAACTTCCAATTTGCCTTGTTCAATCAATTGAGTATTACTCCTGAGAAGTGGATGATAGTGACGGAGAATGGCCTCTTCTTGACGAGGGGAAAGATCCATTCCTCCTCTGAGAAGAGGAACACCACTCTTCACTGTTAGAAGATCCATCGAGTGATGAGAAAGAGAAAAGAGGAGACAGACTAAGACTATTTACCCACTCTCTCTTTCCAAGTGAACGGTAGGAGGATAGAAATAGTAGTGAGAAGAGTTACCAGAGTACCATCCATCTATACCAACAAACTAAGAGATTGAGAGAAGCACAGGGAAAAGCACACCATACATCAATCCATCATCAAAATAATAAGATATTTTGAGAAGCATATAATTTCGTCCCTGTATCAATCAGATCAACGGAATCTATGAAAACACACTGACAACCGTTAGGATACAGTATACTTTAGTAGGTTATCGATTAGTTTAGGTAAGAGAGCGGGTTGGGGAGGGTGATGACTCACCAATCACAGCGGCATCTTCCCCAGTAGGCGGCATTCTGAGTCCTGGAAGAAGATCAAAGATCAATTTCAGAAGAGAAGAATGATCAGCATATATAGGATTGGAGTGGATTCGAGTGACGGATGGGGATATGGGGACGATGAGAATATGAAAGAGTGAACGGATAGATGGATAGATCAAAGATCATGAGAGAGGGGATGAATAGAAGGGTCACAGGAAGGGAGGATAGTAGTGAGGAATGAGTGAATGGAGGGAAGGTGAGGGGGGAGAGTCATTGCCTCGTCCAACGATTCTCCCTTGAGGCAGGACTCACTTTACACTAATTCCCCCTCTCTCTATCTCTCTCTAAGAATAGATACTCCCACTCAATTCTCTGCCTTCTCCCCGTATCAACAAATAAGTATGATCATTTGGATGATATTGAATAAGATCGATCGATAAAGGGATGGTAGATCGATGTAATGGAATGGATGATATAGAGTGTAGTGTGATCATCTTCTCTCTTCTCCACCCACTCACTTCTTCTCTTCTCTTCATTCTCAACATCACAACAACTCAGTCTCTAACACTCTCTTTATTCACCATCCATCTGTCTTCCAATTCACAACTTTTCTTCCATTTCTCAGTAGACTGGCCACGAAAGTAATCTTGGCACTGAGAGAGACGAGAGATGGATGAGCCATATTCTGAGAGATGGTCAAGGGTTACGGTAGTCAGAGATTGATACGGTACCTGGAGAATCCATTGACCAGTCGATGCAAGAGTCAGACGAGAATGCTCAGAGATGATGTATTGATGGATTCTCAGCTGAAAGGAGAGAGAATAGATGGATTGAGAGGTAGATGATCTACCTGAGTGATCTGCCATAGATCAGAGAAGAGACACACTGCCAACCACATTGGAGACAAACCCATTAGAGTCTGGAACAGGTAGATCATTTAATCCATTATATCGATTGGCATTTCTCCCCTTCTTCTCCTCTTCTTTTCTCTCCCCCCCCCCTCCTCGAATTGACTGAGTGAAGGCTTCTTCACACTCTTCAAATCACTCTCTATCATCCATTATTTCTTACATAATCGATTGATTCCCATGACGCAGTGATCTGGATATTTCTTGAGAGGAATGAGAATATAGTAGGAATGAGAAGAGTGAGCGAGTTGAGAGTACTGTATTCCAATGAGAATCGTTCAATCGATACCTGACTCTGGAATTGAATTTGATTAATGAGGGGGATGAGTGTATGATTCATAGTGTCTAGTTGAAACATTGATGTCCCTCCATTGCATGTGATCGATAGTTCAAACAAGTAAGAAGTGAGAGGGATTAGAAGAGGTTTGTATCGAAAGATGGGGAGGGAGGGGAGAGGTGGAAGGAAGGGGGGGGGGGGGCAGGGGGTGATTGTCCATCCAATGGATATTCTGACCTGGACATAAGCTTCTTTGATCGAGATAATTCGATGTGCTTTGAGTGTCTGTAGGAAAGGAGATGCGATGATGGATAAGGGAGTATACTCCATTTGACCCCATTCCATCCATGAGAATGAAGCTGCCATTGAGAGTAGCATCTGTAATGTTGACCATTGATGACATGGCTACACTTCTCTCAAAGATCAACTCCCCCATATCCCTGAAGAGGAAGAAAGAGAGGGGGGGGGGACATACGATATGGCTCGTGCTGATCGACGATTTCTCTTCTTCCTTGTCTCGAATGAGATAAAGAAGAGCAAAGGAGCAAAAGAAGTCGAAGACCCTCAAAATAAGGAATATCCATTCATTGTTTCTCCTGATCCCCCCATCATTTGATTGATGGTAATAGGAAGGGAATGTACCTCATAGTGAAAAGTTGCCCAGTTCGCAGTTGAGAATGGACGAGGGAAGAAAGAAAAGACTCAATGAAATACAGAAGGGAAGATCGATAAAGAAGCTTCCGATCAATTGATTCGTGACGGGAGAGAACTCCTATTTTGAATAGAGATGATAGGAGAAGAAAGAGAGATAGTTGTTCAAGCCTGAAGGAGTACGATCAGATAAGTTGAGGGGTAGAGACTACCAATTGACGAAGGGAGTTCGAATATCCAATACATGGAAGAAGACATTTCGAGCTGCTGAGGTGAAAAATGAAGAAGAAGTTGCAATGAGGAAAAACCAGAGGCCATCTCGAATCATTCCCAAGTACCAAGTGAGGGAAACAACGTGGATCTCCTCTCAATATCTCTCCCATCTTCTCTGCCCTCCGAGATCGCTACGGAGATACCGTACTCCTCTCTTCTTCCCCTCTTTCCCCAATAGCCATCTAACACTACTAATATAATTATAATTTGATAGTCAAAAAACTAGAAGAAGATAGGTAAATGACAAAGAAAGTCATGCAAAGGGCTAAAAGACGATTAGGATAGCGATTTGCATACGAGCAGATAGGCCACGCCCCCTACTTTCCATTTCGTGATCTAATCAGAGGAGGAGTTGTGGACGTCGTTTTTGTCTCTTCTTTCACTTTTCGTTTTTCTTCGTTCCGCCATGTACACCGAAATAAAGGAGCTCGTGAACTACATCGTACCTTTTCTGTTCAACAAGATCCCCAGAAGAAAGGTCAGTCGAAACTAATTCATTCTCATAATTTCGCGATTGTTTCTTCGAGAGCTGTGTTTGTGGGCGAGTTAGTTGTGAACATGGTATTAGGAAAGTTTTCGCATCAAGAAATGCCAATAACATATAAAATTGTAATGGAATATAGGGTGACTGTGGGTGGTCCCAAAAAATGAGCCTTCGTGGGAGGTCTAATAGTTCAAAAAATTATCATGTATGTTTTAAGGTGATTACCTTCGCCGAGCAGCTTGCCAACACCCTTCTCTTCCGTCTTCGTGACAAATGGAACGACTGCAATGGAGGTTTGTGACGAAATTGGACATATAAGTCCGTAAAATTAAATATTGATGTGGGGCGTCGTGGGTGGTCTCATTATAATCGTTTCAAATGAGACCACCCACGATGCCCGTTCAAATTACGTTTTCTATTGAATGTTTTGTTCCTTGTCTCTATATAGTGAATTATACCAGTGAATAAAGAGAGACTCAGTTTCAGACGAGATGAGTCGTGTGGTTTTCGTTCGTCTTCGAGTGGCAACTCATGCTGGAGTCAAGGAACAAACGGATAGAGATGTACTCATATCTGCTAAAGCTGTCGGCATTGAGGTTGAGGAGATGCTCAAGTTCCTTCCTGGTCAGTACCCCTCCCCCCCCCCCCCCCCCCGATGCCTTTCCTTTCGACCCTTTCTCTTCCTTGTCTGACCCTTGTTCCATTCAGAAGGAATTGCCATTCACATCGGGCCGGGAGAGGTATTGTATCAGATGACAAATGGATGCACCAATATCTCTTCTACTCATCTCATCTGGAGCGGAAACCCCGATAATGACAGAGAGTGAGTATCTCCTTCCCCTCTCTTCTCCTCTCCTCATTCTCTTCTCTTCTCAGATATCGTCCCCTTCCCGCTGTTCTCACCATGGCTGCAGGTGAGAGAGATGGGGGAAGGGAGGCGGGAGGGGGGAGGGGGAGGATGCGTATGAGATGGATGATGTTCTCAGAAGAGACGGAAGAGGGAACAGTGCTCACTCCTGACAACTACGTCCCTCTCAAGTTGGCGCCTGTCAATTGTGAGAAGGATCTGACCAAGGTAAGAGGGGATGAAGATGGGATGGAATGAGAATGGTGACTGGTATTAAGATGGAGACTCTCTTCGTTGCTCTCTCTCGTCATCCCAGTGAATATACAGTGGAGCAGTTCTCAGTCACTCGATTCGGATCCCATAGAGCGAGACCCGACCATGAAGTCATGAAGAGAATCCAGCGACAGGCTGCATTCGAGGCTCTCACCAGTCAGTTTAGGCTCCTCTTTGAATGGATCTGTTTGGCAAACAACTTGGTGATATATGAGTAGATGATGGATGTATTTGAGAGTCTCCAATCTTGGAAGCGAGTTCTGGTGAGGATTCGATTCTCTCGGAGAATTCGTCTCTTCTCTCATCATCTTCTCGTATCCATCCTCCTCCACAGACTCCATCACCCATGGATATCATTAAGAGGTGAGAGATAGAGATGAAAGATCTAGGAGGGGGGAGGGGGGAGGGGGGATAGGAGTGGAGTGATGCATGATTACATGATCAGAAATCACATGATTGACCATTCAATATTGTTTCAGTATGAACATGGACCAACGTCAGATGGTGATGAGACTCCTCTCTGATGCTCGCACGGGACAGAACAATGGTGAGTCGATTGAATGATTGATGTGTATTGTGTTATGGACTGATCTCGTTGAGTGGATGGGATAATCTCTGCTCTGTCCGTCTGTTCCCTCTCAGCCCCTCTCGGTACACTCAATCCCTCCATACCCATGACTTCTATCCACTATTAATCCATCACTCTTCACTTTTCTAATTCTTCTGACTGTAATAAACTGATCACTTTGCTTCAATCCACCAGTCACCACCTGCTTATTCTTCCCGATGTTTCATATTTTATTAATTGTCTTCTTAGATGATTATCCATTGTATTCCTTTCTTCGATATATATTCCTGCCCATACTTTGGTTATCCATAATTGATTAGACACTTCTGACCTATTTTCTCTCTTTAGTTTTAGACCACTCATTTCCTCTATTCTTCTTTGTTTTATCGATACCTTCTTGCTGTATCATCTTATCTTCCTTTTGAATAATGACTTTACAAGCCACGTTACATGAGGTATTATGTTGATTTGATCAATGATCTACCCTATATTGTTTTACTTGTTGTCTTAATTTAAATTGTTCTCGCAAGTTGAGCTAATTGCCGATAAACATGTTTCCGAGATCCTCTCTTATTGGTTTCGGTGTGTTTATGGTGTGGTATACGATATTGGGTGAGAGAGTAGTCAGTTTACGATGCTCTTCGATTATGCCTTTCTATTTTGACCTACCTTGATATACAACCAAGAAACATTTGGCGGTTATTGGTTAAGTTATCGAGGTTATCATAATACATGTATGTAGACTCTAGTCCCGTGACTCTTCTCTTCCATTTGACGTACGATCATTGCCATAGCAACTCCTCTTTCTCTCTCTCTCTCTCTCTGTCTTTCCAGAAAGAGCGAGTCCTCTCTCGAATAGTCATGAGTTTCTTGTATCATAACTACAAAGCGATCAAACAGTTGAAGAAAGTTGTGAGGGAACGAGCCATCGACGAAGCTGTGAGTTCTCTCTTCTCTTCTAATCGTCATCCTTATTTAGGAAGGGGAAATATTCCTCGACAAGGCCATTAAACATATCTCCAAGCGATGCTTGCGGGATAAAATGATTGAAAATCTAAGGTAAATATTTTCCTTTTTTCTTCTTTCCGTGAAGAGTGCGACGTTATGCTACTGGGCGTACAGAATGGATGGTTGAGATGAGATAAGAATAGAATCTAAAAAATGAATGAAAAATACAAAATTGTTTTGAAAATATGTATATCCCCCATGAAAGATGATTGAAAATCAAATATTAAGTGAATGCGTCACTTCTAAAAGGCGTGCATCGGCGTGCGTATTGGTGAAGAGGTAAGAAGAGTGATCCATTCATGGATACAATCGTCTATTAAGAACGAGTGAGAAACATCGAGGAACTGCCATGGATAGAGGGAATACTCATCTACTCTCGTGCAGAATATTCAGATTCGGATGGTTGCTCAGTGTCAATGATCTCAAATCGACCCCCGTGAGTATATAGCAGTTAAAGAATAAAATCTGATTAGATGAGCTGATTATTGATTGATCAAATTAATATTTGGTCTACGTTCGTCTTCTCAGTGTAATAGATTTGTTCCAGAACTGTCCCCATCCATACACGAGAAAAGCCGAGATGTACTGTATCAATCCCTATCACTACGATCCTCCCAAAGCAAGTTAGTCAATGGGGATGAAAATGAATATAGTTTAGATCGGGATACTGTAGATAGACATCATTTATATAACTGAATTGCTTTGTAGAGGTTGCTGGAGTTACGGTACAAAAGGATCGCTTTCCTTTTCCTGAGAAAGGATTCACTGATCCACCCGATGATGATGTGAGTTCCCACCTTTTCTCATTGGGGAGATTCTAAATAACGATAGTTCATCATTCCAGTATATCCCTAATCATACACTCTCTCCCGATAATCCATTGATTGTGAGAAGGAAGGACAATGATGATGATGTGAGTCTTCTGCTCTTACCCCCCCCCCCCTCCCCCCCCCCACCATCCACATTGACGCATATACACTACATATTTATCAACTATGCAAATTGGACATTTAAAATCTCTCTAGGAAATGGGATCTCATGACTCTAATTTCTCTGAGGATGTGGATATGGAAGATGCGACTGGGATAACTGAGGATCCAAGAAGACCAGGTATCAATCCATATCCTCATCTCACATTCAACATATAAGGCTGTTCAGGTCTCTTCACTGTTCCCTTCGAGGAACGAGTTGTTGGGTCAAAATCAGTTATGGAGAGGGGTGACTTGATTAGAAAAAGAGTTGATGTGAGTTAGAGTGCAATGACAATGCAATATTCATTATTGGAAGGTGCATGGACAACAATTCACGATAGATTCATCCACGAATCCACATACCATGAATGATAATGAAAGGTATCTCATTCCATCTCAAGGTATCACTATGGGAATGTTTAGATTGAGTGTGGGATATATCACTGGAATGGAGACAGTTCGTGATAAATGGTTGGAGGGAATCAGACGAAGTATGGGAAAGGGAGTGAGACTGTATCATTCAGGAGGAGAGGTCAGTCCAATCCATCCCCAACCATTCCATTCATCCATTCCAATCTCAGATCTATATCGAATGTCTCTCCGACAGTCCCATATTTGTTCAATCCCCAGCTGCTAATCGTAGATACGGTATGCCTCTCTCTTCAGTTGTCAAGTGAGACACTCCCTTCCTCTACCTACCGTATACCTCTCTCCTCTCTCAGGTCGATCCCAAAACCACTCTCAAAATTCTGAACTATAGCGAGTTCTCAAACGATTTGTCTCAAGCAGGTAAATCCACTCTTGTTTCTGTTAATTAGAGTTATTCTAGTTGAGCATGGATATGAACCCAGTGTTCGCCCCTCACTAACTGTGCAGTCTCAGAGTTTCCTTCGTCAAAGGATGGGGGGGAATCATACAAACGGAAGGTATCAATCATTCCATCTATCCATTCTAATAGTGTGTCTTCAGTCAATCAAACAGACTGGGTGCTGTTCATCGCCCAATTCCCAGCCCCAACTGCTTGGATCGAGAAAGTGATTGAGAAGATGGGAGCTCCTCAGCATTCTGTGGCTCAGTCACATAAGTAGTCATGCAGTTTGAATGATATCTTTCTTAATTCAATCAATTCCATTCATGTGTCAATGACATTCTCACCATAAAATAACAATCATTTACTTCTGTATCACAGTTTCTATAAATTCTACAATTATCAAAATGGTTGGGCGGAATCATGGGATGCATTGAGTCAAGAGGGAAGGGTAGCCCGTATTGTTGAGAAAGAAGAGGGATGAAAGATAGAGGAACACTTGGTCAAAAGAAAGCAAGTCATACACGTAAACTCATCTCATTCCATAAATACTAATAATGGGAACTAGGACACGAAAAGAGACGTGATATCGTACTCTTGTCTCAGAGGCACACATCCTCTCATAGCCAGGACCAAATCCTGATCCAACCGAGATTATTACGTGAGAGTCGAGAGAAGGTGGAGTGGACACTGATTGAATACTTCCATGGACGAGTTGATTGACGAGTCACTAAAGAGATAAAGGAATGAGGAGAGGGGAGGGGGAAGGGGGGGGGAGGGGGGAGGGGGGGACTCACCTGGTCTTCCCTTGAATACTCTGACACAGTAACCAGGAGAGAGACGACGGAGTGGCATCTGGCTTATTCCCACAGACGACAGACACGAAGAGAGAACGAGTGCCACTTCAACGAGAGGAGAGACCATATCATACAATCAATTCACAACATTCATAATATCCTCTATTTCCGATGAGAGACTCTTTCATCCAGTTTTATCCATCCCCCACTCACCTATTATACAACCAGACATCTTCAGTTGCTTGTCGTATCAATGCGAAGGAGACTTCATTCCGAAGTGTCCCAATCTGCAATGATCACTTTTCCTCCCTCTTCCCCTCCCCCCCCCCCTCTCACTCACCACAATGAACTGGTTGAGCATCATGGACTGAATGGGCGAGTATTCCCACAGCGGCGAAGTGTCCACTCAATATCACTGATTCTCCCACTTTCTCTCCCTTCTCCCATCGTTGGAGATCCGCCCACGCTGAACACATTATTAATTAGCTACCCATTAGTACTCAAAAGATATATCAAAGAGATAACGGTCTCTAGGATCCCCCTCCTTCCTCTCCATCCTCCTTATTCCCTCCCTCTCCGTTTTCTCATCTCCATATGCCACTGTTTTTCATGGCCGTCCAGTGATTGTTCAATTGTAACGCGACTGGCATTCATAGGGAATAGATTACATTTCACTCCATTTCACTCCTTCTCCATCTATCTCCTTCCTCTTCTCTCCTCCTCTCACTCCCTCCCTCTATCCATATCCGAGTACACTATCCTCCATTTCTCATCTCAAATAAAGAAGAAAGGAAGAGAGACAATGGAAATAAAGGGAGAAGGGAAGAACAGAGAAATAGAGATAGTCTATTAGTATCTATCGCTTCTATTCTCTTCAATCAACTTTTGATTGTAGAGAGATCATGATAACTACTCCCGTTTACTCCCTCTCTCCTATTCATCCCTCCCTCTACCCCCCCCCCCCCCTCCCCTCTCTCTCTCCTTCCCTCAGTAGAGCATATTCTTCGATGCGTACGAACAAAGGAGCAGAGTAGAAGGTGGATGGATATAGAGAGAGGGAAGAAGGGGAGGAGAGGGGGGAGGGGAGGGAAGCGAAGGAAGGGGTCCCAGATTATGCGTCTTTCGTGCCAAGACTCTTCTCTTCTTCTCTCCTTATATCTGCTCAAGCTCGTTTCTTTCTGAATCTTCCCATACGAGAGTTGGAAGGAAGAAAGAGGATGAGGAGGAGGAGAGGGGGGGGGGGGGGAGAAGAAAAGTCTGTGTCATTGCCCCTTTCGAGTGGATGGGAAAGGGGAGGAAGAGGGGGAAGAAGGATAAAGAGAGGGAGAATGAGAGTTGCCCCCCCCCCCCCCCCTTCTCCGACCCTCCCGACTCTCTACCCTACACATCCCACTATTCTCTCTTCTCTCAAGGGATTTTAAGGAGGCAAGCTTAGATTTTCCCCAGCCTCCCTTCATAGTAATGAATAATCTAAGACTACTACCCTAAATCTGAATGACGGAAGAGGGAAGGAAGGGTTCTAAATCAATCGTCTTATATTTTTCAAACAAAATTAAATTTCTCATTTGAAAAATAGGGAAAAATTGGAAGATGCGCACACACATAAATCATGGGTTACGATGTATTGGATGGGGTAGATCAAGAGAGAAGAAGTAAGGAGGGGGAAGAGGAAGAAGAAGGGGGAGGGGAGGAAGGACGAATAAGTCAAGCAAGACCACAATATAAACAGAAAGAAGAGCGCGAGTCGTGTTTCTTGAAATACTTCAAGAAATGAGATTAAGGAAATATTGAAGGAGGAAAGAGAGCAAAGTGATTGCGGATACTAACGGAACTGACAAAACTAGAGAGAAAAGGAAAGAGGCATATATAAATAATGCGAAGAACGGAAGAATGGATTAACAAAATATGAATTGTGGGAGAGTGAATAGTATCTCAAGGGATGAATGAGATGGAAGAGAGATCAGATAGATGACATAGACTCAGAAGGGAAGAATGGAGGGAGGGAGGGAGGGAGGGAGGGGGGGGAGAGAGGAGAGAGGGGGGGGAGGAGAGAGAGAGAGGGAGAGAGAGAGAGAGAGAGAGAGAGAGAGAGAGAGAGAGAGAGAGAGAGAGAGAGAGAGAGAGAGAGAGAGAGAGAGAGATACCTGATACACAACGATGAATTGAATGAACGGATGAAGTGGATGGAACTGATTCGTCTTCCTTCTCTTCCAATCCTTCCTTTTCTTCCAATGGAGGAGGAGGTGGAGGGGACTCATGGGAGCTCCATCTGATGTTAACACCTCTTCATCAC